>BGPT01000443.1:274314-286814 GCA_003297045.1 Symbiodinium sp. clade C Y103 | reverse complement strand
CCTTGACCTCCCTGATCTGCGGAGTCATGGGAGGCTAAGATAGGACTTAACCCTCTATCATTGGTTTGCTACCATGTAGGGGTATGTGTTTTGACTCATGTAGTCTAACCATGCATGTGTTAAGACTTTATTTATTGAGTCTCACTGTCTAACCATGTCTAACCATATTCCAGATGTGTGTGGTTTTACCCCCATATGTGTTGACCCACTGTTATTTTATCATGATGTGGAGTTCACGACTATGTCTCTACCAAAGGGAAGGATACTTCTCACAGAACGCTTGAAGCGAAAGTGGTGGTTAAAAGAGGGAGCATCTGCAGGTGTTCACACTTTCTATATGGAGATAGACACATGCACATATACACCGTGTACACAGCAGATGTATGCGCATGGACACCTACAGTAAGATTAGATTACATTAGATTAACATGCACTGGGTCATATCCCAGAAATTCACATGACATGACATTGCATGACACCAGATTGCGTATCGTATGTATTTACATATACAATATCATATGCGTGACTATGTATGTGTGTACGCATGTAAAACATCATCTAGTGAAGATAGAACAGAGCTTGCTGCACCATCCTCAGTACTCACTCTGCAGGACACGGTCAATGTGGAGCAACTGAGCCCCCATCGCGATTGAGCTACGCAGTTGCAAGGAGTTCCAGGCGCCCCGCGCTGACCAAGATGTGGGAATGAAGCTCTGATGGTCTGTGTTCACATGCTGGACTGGTCGCAATTTATCCTGCTTGTTCCAAGACATTCATCATCCAAGATGGTTTCTGAACAAAACGCATAGGGAAAAATCCATAGTGTTTGCAGATATCATGTCACCATTTGCTAACTTCTCTGGTGCCCTGCTGCAACCTAAATGGCCATCGTCAATTCCTCATTTCCAAATCATTTCCGATTGTAGATGGTCATTTCTTTTGAAATATCGGTTTGTTCAGATGGCCAGTGTTGGGGGGTATCCCTACGGTTTTTTTTGGCAATTTCGTGTTTTCTGATTGTAGCAAGCTTGGAAGGTGGCACTGACACCACTGGTTGATGACAAGACCCGCAGGTGCCCCGTGCCACGGCAACCAGCGCCACCCGGAGGCAGCCCAATTCACTGTAGATGCCCCAATTTCCTGGGGCTCGACCTCTGGCTTGGTGAGAAAGACATACTATGATATATAATGTCTATAATATACATTGTCTATATACATACATATATATATATATACATACATACATATATATATATATGTATATAAATATATACATATATACAGACATGGATTTGTATCTATATCTACTTGCAAGTCTATATATCCATATATGTACACACGCATACGTGACATGTTTGAATCATAATTCTTTCTTTTGCAACACACATTCCAGAGAAACAGGGGAAGTCTGAGTAACCAAGAATGAGTTTCGGCACAGGAAAACATATGGACTTTCAAAATGGTTCACAACTTTTGCCCTTGGGCGTGATTGAGGGCCATCGGAGGGCTGATAGCTTTGTGGACTTCAGAAACATACAACCATTCTCAAAACCATGCAGGTTCCAGCCTAACGCGCAGGTATCGCTAGGGGCACAAACACTTGGGGAGTATATCCTTCTGATTCTGTGCTTTCAAATGCAGGTTTGTCTCACAATAGGGTACCCCAAACTGGTTCATCACTATTTTTCCAGTGGCCATTTCATGGGTATACCGGTATACCCCACTGTCAGACAGAACCACATTTTCTGATTGTTGCTTAAAAGATCCCATGACATCCCCATGTACTAAACAACATATTGTTCATTGTCAGACTCAAATTTTTTCACCGAGCATCACGTGACAACAAACACTGTGCACCTGGCGAAGAGGGCTCGCGTCTTGGAGTCACAGGGCTACATTCAAGTCACGTCACATCGCTACATGGCTGAAACGTCAGGAAATTCAGGTCTTGTAGGTCTTGAAAAAGCTTGGGATGCAGTTTTGAAGCCACAACTTGAACCCCCAGGGTTTGAAGATTTTGAAACCATCGGATGGAATGGGGCATTGAATTTTAAGACCCAAATATGACAATGCCAGCAGCTGGCCTTAGGATCAGTGGTTTGGTTTTTGAACCTATATTGGATCAGATGCTATTGCCAAATCGGGATTTGGGACTTCTCACTGTCGTTATGTCATTTGGCCGCTGGCCGTATCCGCCGGTGACCCCTGATGGATCTTGATGGATCATTTTGGGCCGCAGTGACTTCGCCAGCGAACTTCAGACGCGCCAGCGATCCGGAAGTGGAATGCCAGGGCGATACGTCCAGGCCGAGACATTTGGATCGAAATTGGATAATTTGGATAGGTTTAAGGGATGTTTAAGGGAACATATGGGAATATTTGCAAAACTCAATGTTTGGAGAGAAATCTGATTTCCAGATCCTTCACATCCTATAATCTTAGCAGGAGCGCTACTTGCCAAGGCCAATCTTTGCGTTCGTTTTTTCAGTGTTTCCTGCCTCAAGGGACAAAGTACCACAGGGTATACGAAGCTGCTGGCCTCAAGTTCCATACTTTGCCAAAACATACCCAATAATCCTATCCCTTCAACATTGAATATTTTTTTTTTGCTTGGGATCTACACATATTTGGGAGGATTTAGAAAGTGTTTAATGTGAACGGCGGATGGGATTAGTTAGTTAGTTGGTTACAGTAGTTGTAAGCCATTATATCCCCATTGATATTCCATGAAATCACCATTTTTGGATGGGATATCCACAGCTCTTCTACTGCTGTTTGAAAGCTGGATGTTGCCCCCGCAAGCGACGTCTCGACATCCCAGTAGCTCCACCTCCGTGTTTTGGTATCGATGAACCGTGGCCACCGCCAGGGGTCTGGAGCGAGGTTACGAGGTTCACATCGCCTCGTTAGTAGTTGGAACGAACCGCAAAACTTGAGAAGAAGGGGGATATATTGAGTAAATCACCATGAAGCCATCATGATTGCTGGTTAGAGTGTTATAAGGTGCAAATTATATCATGTGAGATAACCATTTCTGGCTGAAGATATACTGTATCCACCCTGGGAACCATTCAATACATCCATTGTCCAGCGTCAAGCGGGAACATTGACCCAACAGGATTCGCTCCGGATCCCGCCACCAGGGCACTTGCTCGCCTCTGGGCTTCCGATGGCTTCCGACTTACCCTTCGATGGGAATTTACCAGGATTCCAGGAGGATTCCAGGAGGATCAAGGTTGACATTTTGATCCATGTTTTCGAACCACTTGAACTATGGGCATTGTCAAAAGTTACAGCCAGGCACGAAAACCCAGAGGTAGCAGTTGCGTTGAGCCACGACAGCCGTGACACCAGTGACATTTCCGGACTCTAAGACAATTATTCTGTTTTAATAGCGGGATAGAATTTTGGATCCCAGCAACATACATACATACATATATATATATATATATTCAGGCTCATAAGCCTCATATCTATTGTCCGATTGAAGAAATCCGGGCACATGGCTGTACCTCAGTTCCGGCCTCCTTGGTGCCATGGCCCTCGTAGTTTTTAGTGCCAGACGCCGTTTCCCCTCCCCAACTGGATCAATGCGTGACTAGGACCACGTGGGACCCCTCATCAGTGGCACAAGACTTTTCAGCCCTGCCGCTCGCTGCAAGTTTGCACTGGCAGGAATATCCAACTGCTTCAAATTTCAAGTTGTCGAAGATGCTTAGACAGATAGACATGAAATTTACATACATTCACACATGTGTATATATATATATGTATATGTATTTATCGATATATATATATATATACACACATGTACGCATACAGACGCATATGTGTGTGTATACATATATATATATACACATACACACATGTGTATTTGTGTAATATGTAGATATCCAGGACCATATAGTAGTAGTTTTGGACACAGCCCGGTCCAGGCTCGTGGAAACATCCCTGGTACTCACAAATCCTGATCGAAGCCTACCTTCAAGTCATTTTGTTTGTTTCGTCTGTGAACTGAAGGAGAACTGATGAGGGGTTGCTTTTCCTCTGTCCATCTGGTAGCAGGAGGTTGTTCATGCCAGGGTTGCGCACTTTAGTCACCTCTCGTTGAGGCAGCAGCCAGATTTCCAACGCAAGTTTCTTCCTGTTTGTGCTTCCCTTTGTCTTTGAATGCATATTCTCCATATCATCACTCATTGCCGCCATCACTATCACTATCACTAAAACTACCTCCAGAAGCAGCATCATCAGCATCATCAGCATCATCATCAGCATCATTATCTTCAACAACGACATCACCATCACCATCACCATTTGCATCATCAGCACCATCATCAGCACCATCGCCATCACCATCACCATCAGCACCAGCAGCACCATCAGCACCATCAGCACCATCATCACCATCATCACCATCATCACCATCACCTCATCACCTCATCACCTCATCATCATCATCATCATCATCATCACTCATCCTCATCCTCATCCTCATCCTCATCCTCATCATCATCATCATCATCATCATCATCATCATCATCATCATCATCATCATCATCATCATCATCATCTTCATCATCCTCGCCGTCATCGTCATCGTCGTCGTCATCGCCCATATGAGCATCGTTATTCTTCTATTGTTCACAAGACAGACTTACTTCCAGCCAAAGTGGTGATGCATGGAAGCACGCAGCCCTATGCAACTCTGTCGATAGCGGTTTCATTTGAAACTCGGACCTACGCAGTTTGCCAGCAGTGGTTTGCTTAAAGAGGCTTCGAGTCAGGTTTCTTTTGCAAGCTGTCCAAGCCGTGATATGCTCTGCACCCAAATACCCAAAGCAAACCGGAGCCACAAGCTGCAGTCTGAATCCCCTCGCCAACCGAAAGAATCTGTAGATAGGCTATCTCACTGGATAACTTCAGTAATTTCACAGGGCGTGTCTTTAACATTGACAGCCGCGTTTCAATCAGATTGACACTGCACTAAAAGGCTGTGACCGAACAGCCGAACGTCGAAGCACAGCTTGTTCTGCAGTCCTGGGCGGAACCCCAGTGATGGGGGTATGGGTCAATACACCGACTCACCACCAGCTGGTAGATATGGCAGATATGGCAATGCAACTCACTCTCAGGCGACGTAGCCCCACATTTTGATGGTCTAGCATCGTTTATCAGTACCTTCTCAGAAATAATGGCCATGACGACGGTCTACCCCATTTTCAGACACAGCCATGAAACTCCAATCAACTCCTAGTTATCCCGAGTTATCGGGAAGTAGTGACCTCATTTACGTCTCATCTATGTCTGGTAGCCCATGACCAGTGCTGAGCGCTTGAAAGATAGCAGCTTCTTCAAGGTTGGCCATGTGACTAGCTCCCACTCGTGTTTCTTTGAGCACCTCTCTCAGAGTCATTTGAACAAATCCTTTGCATCCCCAAAGGAGAAAATTCGGCTTCTCATGTAGGATGTTGAGTCTCATCCAGCAGCCGAAGTGGGACGACGTGTCCATTTCTGCAGTATGGCAGGGTATGAAGATTCTTTAATCATCAATCAGCAACACATTGACCACTGGGTGTTTTCCTTTTTAAATTTGTCCTCTTTTGACTCGCTTGATTTGACATGGCTATGTGTCCCTCAAGAGGACCCCAAGTTGCCCCGGTTGCATTAGACCATCGCTGCAGGCATTGCGTGTCACTTTCCCATTGCTGGAACTATTTGGGGCCCTTGCCATGTCTTGAACCTGGAGGTGGATTTTATCAACCATGATATCCCGAGATCACCCAGTTACTGGCCATCAACCCCAACTTCAAGGACAATAATACAGGATGACTCCTGTGTCAATCAGCTTGTGTCCTAGCAGCGTGGCCTGAGAGAGGATGGGACTCGAGATGTGCCCGTTGAGTTTGCACCTTGGAAACAGGATTTAGAAGAAAAACAAAGGGGGCACTCCAAAAGTCAGGAGATCTCACCACTGGGATCCAGCTCCGCCCTGGTGGTAGCTCCCCACGTCCAAACGCATCACTTGTGTCCCAGGGAGGGCACATCCTGTCAAATCATAGTAATCCCCAAAAAGATAGAAACATCATTGTTCACTAGTAGGATTTTACTTTTTCTCTATTTTTGGGGATTGCTCTAAGGATAGATTTAAGGTGAGGATGATTTAAGGGCCCCCGCTTGTGCCCTGGGATGTTTTCCAGTGGGAAAGATGGTAGATGTGAACAGAAACATGTTTTCCTGTCTAGGGATTCTTGTGGCGGGATGGAAATAGCCAGGGAGCTGTTGTGATTGGCACGATAGTATGAAAAAAAAACACAAAAAAGATCGAACAGTAGAATCCTACTATCCAGTATTCATCTACTGCCGACGACCTGAATGATGCTGAATGAGAAGCATTTTGTGACAGAGACCATGTCGCAGCAAGGCTCACGCAGCGCGAACAGTTCGCAACAGACGCGAACATAGCAAGTGACATGGCATTCCTGACCAGAAACACCCAGTTTGTCCAGCTGAAACCTGGCATCAACACAGCCGGTCTACACCCTTTTCGCTGCACTGCAATGCCGGTGGATGTCCGAAGATGTCGGGACGTCAACGGCGTGGAGCTTCAGGACGATCATTCGTCGGAGCGGAACTGGGGAACTGGGGAAATGGTGTCAAGTGTTGGGTCATTGACCACCAACATAAAGCAGGGTGTCGTCGTCATCGTTATCATCATCACCATGATGATGATCATCAGCATGTTCATGAACTTGATTGTGTGAATTATGTTTGTTACTTGGTATACTGGTATACTGACAATACCTGACAACACGTCAGAATGGGGAAGCCACTGCTTATTCTTCGTTTTGTCGAGGCAACAATGAGGTGGACATATCTCACCAAAATCCAAACACTGGCATGTTTGGCATGCTTCATCACAATCTCCCAGGAGGGTGTCACCGGTGGTAGCGTGCTATACTGGATGCTGGGAAGCCTGGAGAGAGATTCTGCTGCCCATGTTGGGCACCAAATCTTGATCCAGGTAAATTGTTCGGTGTATATCGCACCATATCATTCCATATCCCCATTTTAGATGGTTGCGGTTGAAGTTGATTTAATACCAACTTTTTCGTTGTGAGACATGTGGAAAAGATCTTCTAGGTTTCACCCTCTAGTGCTCACAAACGAACAAGTCGGTAGTCTGACTCAGCACATGGGAATCCTTGGGTCTACAGATTGGCTGGTCATCTTTTGGATTGCACCCATTCAAAATTTGACAGCATGTCAGCTGCAGCTTCGATCGTTCGTCCTTCTTGTGTTCGAGTGTTGCTTAAGCTATCCACATTCCATATCTCTGCCTTTTCGTTGGACTTCGAGCCATCCATTCTTTTTGAAAGGAAAATCTCCAACGCTTCAACCCATCTCCATCCCATCTCCCATCTCCGTCCTGGCCGGGTTTCCGTCTAGAAAGGTCGCGGGACCAGCGAGCGCATGACAACTGGGCACTTTTAAAAGCCCAGGTGCCGTGGACATTTGGCCAAGAATGGTGATATAACGAAGTCGTCCGAATATTTGGTGATGAAAATTAGGGATACTCAAACCCAGGACCTGGATTTTGGGGAGGTCTTGCTGGTGATCATTTTCTTGCTTGGGTATCGTATTTTTTCTTTACAGATACAAGTTCATGTAGCCAACAACGATAGGGGGTCAAAGCAAGAGAGATGGAGAAAGATGGCGATTGTGGCTTCTATTTTGAAATAGTGGCGTGGCAGATTGTTGGCGCACCCTAGCAATTCTCCCGAAAGCAACTACGATTTCTCAGGACTCCCAAATAATAGGTTCTGGTTCAGCTCTCGCAAGACATGAACAGTTTCAAAAACACCCGTTGGTTGATGAAGACATATGGGATTACGGCACTACGCTTGACAATCTTTATATTGGTGATTATTGGGGATTCTCATAATCCATGAAGTGGGAATCCCTATGAAAAGCCCTCCATTCTTAGGGCCGATCTTCGCAATCCTTGTCTACTAGGAGATGATTTGCCATCAACACACTATGAAACCATGTAAAAGCCTATAGAACGCATGTTCAACTGCGGATAGCAGCTCATCTTTCAAACAGCGTCGCCAGGAACTGGCGTTGGCCCGCAAAGCGCCAGGGCCTTAACCCGTGGGCTGAAAACTGGTGGCACTTTCCTGTGGATCGTACGTGTAAAAACTCTGATTTCGAAGCATTTAGAGTTAAATACAGTATATCATTATATACCTTGGGCCTCCTCCTACCGAAAATTTCAGCCATGATGACACATGATCAGAGATCTCTCAAAGGTAAACAATTGCTCGAATTATGGCACGTTGACAAGAAACGATCATAGAAGTCCTAGATACGTTTTAAAATCAATGTCAAGCACAGTTTCGGGCACTGCTGAAGAAAGAGAATGGGTGATGATGGTTGGGAAGCCACAAGCAGTGAAGGTGTCTCAGACCGACACGCCTGTGGAAGAGTCAATGGATGTATTTCCAGTGATCTTCAGAAGCAACACGTAGAAGGTTATGAGTGGATCATTCACGTGATATCCTCTCTTTTTTACTCGTGTCCATGTACCGACACCCTGGAAGTGGTTTGCTTGACACCCGAGGTGTCTGCAGGTCTGCTTCTGTTTAGTGCCCAAATTTCTGGATGCCACGATTCGTCACTTCGACTTCATGTTGCGTGGGCTAGCGGGGAGACCCAAGTGCAGGGTTTCTCCTGAGGTTCTTCGGTAGCCTCCCCAAGAACTTGAAGAATTTGACCCCTTGCAACTACGGAGAACTACCGCATATAGAACACTGGTAAAAGAAGCCTTGAAGAAAAGTCAGCTAAAGTCCATTTCCATTTGGATGATTTTCTTTGTCCGTTTTTTCGCCAGCTTCAACTAACATTTTGCCAATTCGAGACTGTATTGCTTGCGGGTTTGAACCCAGGTTCAAGCGGGACAGGAATCCTTCGCTATCTTTCTGTCTTTGAGTGCAGGGAGTGCAGATGTTTCTTTTCAATTAACAGATTCAGCGTTGACCAGATGGTCAATCATAAAATAGCACATCCAAGGCACAAGCTGCCACAAGCTGCTGGGTTTCGAGGTTCACCACCAAATCGAATTCTGTAGCCTGGACTCGCTGTGATCCTCAGCTCCAAGGATGAGACTTCCAAAGAGCTTCAAAAGCTAAACATTGGCCCTGCTCTCAGCTTGGGTTCTTAGGTTGGTATAGACCAAAATTCGTGGACTACCCCCAAGACTCCCCCAAGCACATGCTTTGGTCATGTTTAGGAGTACCTCATCCCGCTTTTGTGCTGCATTTTGAGGTGCTGAATTGCAACACATAGCGGGAACCACACTTTTGTGTTAGGTTAAGACGGGTTTCCCAGCTGCACGGTGACTATTTTGCAGGGTGAAAGCTAGTCAGATGTGTTTGGCGGAAAATAGGGTACTTGTAACCCTAAATTCATTGGTTAATCACCATTTTCCCCAATGAACATGTCAAAATTTGAGGTAAGCCCAAGTTTGGACACACCAAGTTGGACATTCCCACTTGCAAACCAAGTTAGGCGTAGTCGTGCCCTCATAATAATTCTGGAAGAGGGCCGTGTTGAGGTTTCCTTCTCTTGAAGGCGGATGCAGTGGTGGATATCCATGGGGGAGAAGAGGGTGGGTTCAACCGTGTGAATTATCGAAGTACGAAAAGCACACGTTGCTACTCCGACCTGTTCAAATGGAATGCTGTTGTTGAAAAGTTTAGGCTTCCTAAATGGAGGCTATATAGTCAAAGCCAGTGCGCCTTCATCTGTTTTGGCTAGGACCAGTGGTTGCTATTCTATGCATGCTGGCGATAGATTTATGCCAAAGTTGTGGCTGTGGGATTTTCTGAACGGGTTTTGATTCAAAATACACTGTTTATGTACATATAGATACGTAGATATTCTATAGATACAGCTACATATGGATATATATATATATGTATATATATATATATATGTATATATATATATATATGTGTATATATATATATATACACAAGGATATGTAGGTGTGTGTATATACATATATATATATATGTATATATATATAATAAAATAATATATATATATATATATGTATATCGATACTAGATATATAGATATATCCATAGATGTAGATCTAGAATAGGAAATAATACTGCTATAGGTCTGCCCAAGAACTGGGGGGAGGTGGCAAATCCATCCATTTCTCCTTTTTCACATTTGAGTATCCCCACATGAGGTTGCTTCCATGATGCATCAAAAAGTCACAGGGCCGCAGCCAGGGTGAAAGCAGCAAAGAAGTGCCAAAGTTGATTCGCACTCTGAAGCAGAAAGGTGCAACTGAGGGCTAGATGGGGTTCTCAAAGGTGATGAAGTCACTGGAGCTACGACCCGGGTCGGGTAGTGCTGAAAAACCTGAGAAAGAGTTGAATCAAGATATCATTCTTGCGCAAGGCAGGCTGCAACCCAAACATAGCAAGGTGGGACATTCCGGGGCGACTCCATTTTCTTTCTCGAAAACAGGGTTTCGGGGTCTCAAATCCGCCCAAAGAGGCCTTCTCAATGGTACTGTAATTCAAGGAACCTGTGTGGACTACCGCATGATTTAGGATGAGCTCACCTTTGATTCATCGTTTTTCTGCCTGGCTTCAGGTCCCGTGCACGCAGTGATCTGTGACATGTCACCTTTGCGGGTGCCACGAGCCTGGGTGGCGGGTGGGAGGCTCAGTTGCCTAGCAGTTGACTGTGGTTCTGGGACCCGACTCACACAATGTTCGACTCAGCGACTTAGCAACTACGGTAACAACCTGTTCTGCACAATATACTGTACGTGCATACATACATGCAGAAACATGTGCGAACACAAATGCTTGTCAGAGGTTAATAGGTTAGCACTAGGCATAGAGAACTTGCTGACGATAGCTGCAATGCAAGTACCAAGATGAATCTCCAAGCTGAGATTCCCAAGCTGTGGAAACCTGTACAATCCCTGACGCGAATCAATAGGGGACTTGGTATGTCACTCAGAGCGAGGCGTTGGGAAGGAGCTGAAGAAGCTAAATGTTCCTCTGATTCAGGTCCATTTCCAGCTGGGAGTACAACAATGCTGTAGTTGAGACACTCTCTACCCATTTGGTGGGTTTGAAGATGTTGGTTTCGTTTGATTGCACAGTAAGATCTAGAACACAGCTCCGATTTGTTGACTGGTCCTGCCTATGAAGTACAGTGTGTTTCATACCGACCAGGTTTGTGGCTACAATTTGGCATGAGCTTGCTTTTGTTCCACCTCCAATCAAGTAGAAAGATGGCATGAGCCCAGAGAATGGTCATGACAGCAACAGCTTCACAGGTGGATGCTCACAATGTTGTGCCAGTCTGGGAGGCAAAGCTGGCAGGTCGTATAATGGGTCAAGCTCCTCCCCAGCTTTGGTGGCTCTCACGTTTGAACTGTACCATTTGTGGGTCTTGATTCCTTTCACCGTCAAGTTGCTCACAACCGTATGGACTAGCAGTAAGTAGCTCTTTGGAAGCTGGACGTGAACTTGGAGTGAGCCAGTGTCAACCCTTTTGACATCACGTGAGCTTTCCAGAATTATTGGGACATTCGAAACGAATCAGACATCCTGGTTCGACCCTTCAAGACCTGCTGAACATCAGGCCTCGGACAAGCAGGAGACGGGCGCGCGCACCCTGCGCCCGAAGATCAAGAAAATGCTGAAGGATCCCACGATTTATGATTATTTCTGGATGTCCAATGATGTCCAAGTGGAACATCAGTTTGAACATCAACCCCCAAGGACTACATTTTGAAGTATGCAGAATGGTTGACCCAGGATGCTCAATGGACCACCAGTGGATATGTCACCATTGATTCTGGCACCAACGGTTTAGATCCGCATTTATGGTTGACTGCTGGTTGACATTGTCCGTCTGTATGTAGGTGTATGATATATCCCGTATATGTTTACATAATATATATATATATATGTATATATATGTATATATATATATATGTATATATGTATATATATATATGTGTATATATATATATATATCTGGGGTCTTGATAAGGAAGTGAGGAAGTGCAAACATGTTTTTTGAACTTATTCATGTGGACCATCCATTCACCGCCATTGAACACCATGTCCATTTAAACATTTCCCCATACTTCAGAACTCCCATCATAATAATAATAATAATAATGTGGTTTGAAATATGTGATCTTCAACCGGTTTCCCAATCCCAACATTCCCATATTTTAACTCTCACCATTCCCACGATTCCGCCCNTATGTGATCTTCAACCGGTTTCCCAATCCCAACATTCCCATATTTTAACTCTCACCATTCCCACGATTCCGCCCCGTATGCGGCGGCTGCGGTGGCTGCGGTGGCTGCTGTGGCGCGGCTTCTGGAGCCACGTCTGGGCGCCTGGTGGTGGTGATCTGCAGTTGGTATTTATGGGGTTAAATTATGGGATAA
>BGPT01000443.1:166311-253185 GCA_003297045.1 Symbiodinium sp. clade C Y103 | reverse complement strand
TAAAGGAAACCCTGAAGAAACCCTAATTGAAACCCTAAAGGAAACCCTAAAGACACCCTAAATGAAACCCTAAAGAAACCCTAAATAGACCCTGAAGAAACCCTAAATGAAACCCTAAAGAAAACTTGAAATGAAACCCTAAAGAAACCCTTAAGAAAACCCTAAAGAAACCCTAAATGAAACCCTAAAGAAACCCTTAAGAAAACCCTAAAGAAACCCTAAATGAAACACTAAATGAAGCCCTGAAGAAACCCTAAGTGAAACCCTACGTGAAACCCTACATGAAACCTTGAATGAAACCCTACATTGAAACCCTGAATAAAAACCCTAACTGACACCCTAAATGAAACCCTAAAGAAACCCTCAAGAAGCCCTCACGTGGCAAATATCATTTAGAATGAGAGGTTGAAGTGCCAAAATTTAGCAGGTATCATTCAAAATGGAATGCAAACATGCTAAAATGGAGCAGATGCCATTTAAAATAGAATGCAAACCTGCTATAAAAAATGGAAGGTGAACATGGCCAAATGTGGCAAATCCCTTACAAAATGGAAGGTGAACATGGCCAAATGTGACAAATCCCATACATAATGGAAGGTGAACATGCCCACATGTAGCAAATCCCAAGTAAAATGGAAGGTGAACATGCCCAAATTTGGCAAATACCATACATAATGGAAGGTGAACATACCCACATGTAGCAAATCCCAAGTAAAATGGAAGGTGAACATGCCCAAATGTGGCAAATACCATGCAAAATGGCAAATTCAACTTCAAAACCATTGCAAACACAAGGCAAATGGTACCAGCCAAGAAAGCCAAAAAAAANATGCCCAAATGTGGCAAATACCATGCAAAATGGCAAATTCAACTTCAAAACCATTGCAAACACAAGGCAAATGGTACCAGCCAAGAAAGCCAAAAAAAATTCCTAAACTTGTTGCAAAAAAAATTCCCAAAACTATTCCACACCCTTTTATTGGGGGTGAAAAATCTTGTGCGGTAAACCCAAACAACACCCAGTTTGATGTTTCGGGTTGCAGTTGAACCGATCTGTTGTTTTACTTATTTTATTGCGGATCCTCTGCTAGGCCTTCAAGTTGTGGGCTGCAGCCCTCCAATTGAATGGTTGCAGCCTTGTGGTGACTCTTTCAAGTCTCGGGGTCCAGGTAAATGATCGGGAATCCTTCATCCATAATAGCAATTACTGAACTGTTGTAGTTGACAAGGATGAATTTCCTGACTACTATGACACTACTGCAACGGTCTGGGAAGTGTGCCAGTCCATGAATGAACATGGGCACAATCAGGGCAAACCGTAGAGAGGCCCTTGCAAAAAATGACACTACTGAGAATATGTGATAACAATCATTCCCACTGGAAATCCACAGCTTCTGTCGTGCGTTTGTATGCATTTCTGATCATTTCTGCATTCTGGGGTTCCAGATAGGGTGGCGATTCTCAAGGGAACGGGATCCTTATCCCCATGAATCTGTCTGGATTTGGGATGATCTGCATGTTGAGAATCTGCCGCAGCCGCTGTAGCACCGGGGCCCGGCTGGGACTATCTGGTGCTGAAGCCGTCGCATCCGGTGCTACCGCTGCTTGGCGAACTCGTGATGCCATGTGGGATCTGATAGGATTGAAGCAAACCATGGGAATATATGCTGCATGGGTAAAAGGTCAAAATTGGGTACCCACCAAAATTCGATGGTTGATACTTTAAATCATATACTAAAATCCTCAAAATCATCTAAAATCTGTGGTCCGGGCTGAAAATGTCGACCCATCCCCGAGGATATTCTGGAGGGTTCTCCATCAATCGGAGGATTGTGATGGGATCAGGGATGATCACAGCAATGCTGCAGATGTGTCCAAGAAGCATGGATGTTTGAGTATTATAAATATATATATGGTATATATATATATTGTATATGTTATATATTGTATACATACATTCATAGGTAATGTGTCATAACTATTATGTATTTGTTCCTGTTTTGGTAAGGACAGTATTATATACCTAAACAGATGCATAGATTGTCGCATACATGTACGCACACACAGGTATATATATATATATACATACATACATATGTATCATACATGGCAGGTCGGTCACTGGTGCTTTCAGCCAACGGATCATCCGCCCCAGGAACTATTGAACTACTCCCGATCCAGTTGCCACAACAGGCAGGCGAAAAAAACCTGGGGGGTTGGGAAGAAATGTTGGGTATGTTTTTTTTAATGGTTTTTTCTAAGCCACCATTGAAGTTCATTTGATGAGGGACGACCAATTTTCAGGTAGGTTCATGGTTTCATCAACTTTTTTTAAAGATCTATTTGCCCGCCTCCTTGTACGAGAAAGCTAAACTAACAGGACTTTTGAAGCCAGCCAACTTAGCTGATGAGATTCCATCCAGCTGGGAGATGGCTCAAAACTGGTTGGAACCCCCAGAAAAACCCAGGGAGAGTCGGTGATGTCGCTGCAGGCAACAACTTCGATTCATTGCAGCAAAATACAATGCCAGCTTCATTGCGTGCTTTCCAACATGGATCTCCCGTCGTGTGGGCACCTAGTGGCTGTGCTGGCTAGTGGACGCTTACATATTCGGTGAATCGCATCATCAATGAAGATGTCAGCTTCAAAATCATGACCACTTCATCAACATCGATGATGATGATAGTTGATAGAGTGTCCAGATCTCAATTGATGCATACTGATACTGTAGATGTTGATGCGGCCAAAAACACCACCTCCCTGGCCTGGTGGCAGAACCATCAATGGCAGAGCTGAACTGCTGGGACTTCACCCTCATTTTGAAAAGGGTCAAGACTATCCACCGTAAAATCCCATCTGACACGATGAGCAACCAACATAGAAACAACATATTTCCAAAAACACATGTTCCAATCATCCTCTCAACAAAACACCACGAGGTTCCACGGATTTCCGAACGGTCCTTACGCTTTTGTAATGTCCATCACCCACATCCGAGGTGGCCTTCTCTGAGTTGGGCATGAGTGGCTATTTCTCTGGGCATGGGCCCCTGGCGTGAGGACGGTGGTGGCTGGGTAATACCATCCTCTTAGGATTGAGTCGGACTGAGTGGCCGCGCAGCCCGCAATAAGGAAACCCACAAATTCACTACTTATATAGACTTATGTAGATTTGATATGATTTATACAAATTTTAGATCTAAGAATTACTGTCACATGCATTTTTCACGGGGGTTTCCTTGCAGGTGTCAATTTCAAGAAAGGATTGCTACCCTTCTCGGTTGAGTTGTGGGGCTGATCTCTGGCAACTCTGAACGGCCACTCGGGTTTGATGTCTGGATGATTCTTATGTTTGGCTTTTTGTTTCTAAATTCATTGGATTGGTTTAAGGGATTTGTTTCAGGAAAACCCTATATTTGATGGTAAAAACCATGGTTTCCCCCTTCAAATGATCCAATGATAACTGATCCTCAACCATGATTTATGGATGGGGGATCCATGGGTGGTTGAGTCGGGCTGAGTCCTGTTCTTTCCAGCGTTGATGAATCCCTTCGAGTTGCTCCAGGTCTTTCTACCATGCCACGATCATTCCAATGTCCATTTGCGCCTTGGTCGAACATCGATCACTGTGATCACGGTGGAACTTGGATTGCCATGCTCGCGATTCTTACATTTGCAACCTTGCTCATTACAGTTGGCGTTGGCTTGATTAGATAAAATATGATACAATCTTATTCTATTGCTCGAAGACACTCTGTTTGGGTGATTCGAGTTTCTTTACCCGGGCATTTGTTTGATTGTTGCCAAATCGCTATTGCTTCAAACTTCAAAGTTCATCCTTTTTGCCCAAAGACCCCACTTATTTCCTACGGGACGTCTTGCACCTGGCACCTGATATCGAAACGTCCAATCCCATCACCCTGGGCCCTGGATGGTGGTTAGCTGAGCCATGGGTCGTGGCCTTCATCGAAATTCCATTTTTTGTGCCAGGGGGAAGCCAGTTGAAGAGGTTAATTCATTTGCTGACATTCCAATTTTTATTGGTTAACTGTCGGGCTCTTGGATCATGTCTAATTCGCATTTTTCTAGTCAAAGCGCGTTGAATCCCATGTTTTGTTGGTTGCTGCAGGTGGACGAATCCCCCATGCAATTACCAGAGTCTCCGCTTCGATGGGCATCCAAGTGATAACTCTGCGTTATCACCATGGATACACATCCAACCCCCCAATGATATAGATGACTGGTTGATAGTTAATGCACGTCTTGGTGATGGTTGGTGATTGTTAAGAAGCCCATACGATTGACGATCCATCCCATCTTATAGCGAATTTAGCATTCCCATTGCTGGTTGATGATCCCCGAAAAAGAACAGTCACCTGGGGTCGGTCGAATCGAAACCACAATTCGCAGGCACGGCCATTCTGGGCTATTGCGCCTTGCCCTCACGTTCCGCCGAGTGGCCAAAGGGGTTTGGCACCTTCATGGCACCTCGGAACGGATGAAGTGGGCGAGGGGCTGGGCTGGGGAACCCACCTATAAATGCGAATATAATGGGGATATTCATGAGGATATTCATATATACTAATGGAATATTGGATGCGATATCATACATGGGCCAGTGTCCATAGCTATGTTACCAGAGGGTATGGCATTGTTTTTGAAGGGATGTTGAATGGTGAACTGGGTAAGTGATAGGTTTTTGTGAAGCTCACAGGACATCTGCCATGTCAGATTTCACCCAAGGTCTTGGACTGCAGAATGTTCACAGTATGTTCCCCTACCATATCATGACCGCATTCCTATGGTACAATATATGTACATACATATATATATATATATGTGTGTGTATATATATATATATTGTATATGTATATATATATAGATGCAGTACAACAAAAAAGAACATGCTATCAGTGTTCTACCACAGAATCGTATGGAATATCCACGGTAATCACCAGACGATCCAACCTGCGGCGCCAGATACGAGGTCACCTACCTGAGCGCCTGGACCCTCTGCGTTGCCGCCGACTGGCTCCAGGGACCCTACGTCTACGCGCTCTACGAGGCGACGTTCGGTGACGGATCACTTAAAGTGGACCCAAAATGGCTGGGTTGATTTCATGGAAAATCGCCAAACAGAAATGGATGATTTAGGGGGTAAACTCCCATGGATTGGACACCTCCATCTTTGGGCTTCCAAAATGAAGAATATCAACACTTCCATGCTCAGCCGGGATGAAACATATTGATACATATTGGGGGGGGTCTTGCTGCAACTCCTTGAAGTGGTGGGAACATGTGTAGGACAACTTGCAGTGATTGCGGGTGAGGGCCCATAAGGTTTCCTGAAAAGTATCCGTTAGTCCGTTACTGAAAATCATTTGATGGAGCAACTGCAAGCAGATGCTCTGATGGAGTCGTTCCCTAGGATAGCCCACAGTGATCATCCCGTTTACTGTACAAGGGAACGCTTGGATTCGAACCCAACCCAAATCAGCAGGTACTGGTAGTCATCGGTTGAGAATCATGCTCACTTTAGCTTCCTCATACAGCAGTTTTCTCTTTACTTGGACTCCACATGTGGAAGTGAAACCCTTTCTTATCACAAATTCTGGTGATGTTTTAAACCCCAGAGCAAATCCACACCTGTGACCATTCCCCCCCTACTGAGCTGAATATGTCCACCCCGAATCTTGATGTGCATTGGTCAAGTCACCATTCCAGATTTGTGAAATCACCATGTTGGCTGGGTTTGAAATGCGGTTTCTTTCCGTCAACTTCACATCTTAGTTGGTGAAACCATTCCATGTTGTTCGATTCCAGCGCCGACACGTACTGATGAGTGTCTAATTTGTCACTGTTTCAGTCGGATTTTACCTTTCAGCATCTTTTTGGTGGGTGCTAGCTTGTCATAGACATGAAGTGGATTCTAGCCCCAGCCACAAATTCTGCATTTCGCCACCGTTCTTCTCGCCAGGCTTATGGCTTCAGTAAGCACGAGATCGCGGAGCTCTTCGTGGCCGGCTTCGGATCGGCCATGGTCAGCAGCTGTTTCTTGGCGGGAGATCCATGGGATTCCATGGGGTATATGGAGGTTTCCTTAAATGGAGATACCCCAAAATGGACGATTTATAAGGGAAAACCCTACTGAAATGGATGATTTAGGGGTACCCCTATTTTAGGAAACCTCCATATGTAAGTAGAATTCTTCACCCCAACTTTTTTGAAAACCAAAAGAATTGGGATATGAATGGGGGATAGAATAAGGATATGGTGATATATAACCATTTGATGGCTGACATTATGCCATAAGGTCTCAGACTTTTTGTGCCTAAAATGAAGAACTTGAATAAACTTTAACTTTCAAAAGGCCGGAACGCACAAGATCAAAACATATGGTTATCTGATTTGATACCGTGAATCTGCGGTTTTCAACGTCCACATGTCACAAGAGATGTTCTTTTCCCATAGCTTGGTGGATTAATTCAAGGTGACCCCCATTGAAAAACACTTGGAAATACCGGAAGAGAGGCCACATCAAAGCCCTCCATTTCTGTCGGTCAAACCTGATGGTTAGGTGGTGAAATCTCCATTTCGCTTGGTGAAGACCACATTTCCGTCGTTAATGGAACCCATATGAATCCATGTCATGATGATTCGTTGAATCATCAATCTACATCCTACCGGCCCATGGACGTGAAAATCACATAGATAGATAGATTAGATTAGATTAGATTAGACTAGATTAGATTAGATTAGATAGATAGATGTGCATATATACATAGTTTGTCTTGTAAAACATGTCCAAACGTTTTTCATTCTCAACAAAGACAGGAACACCCCACATCTCAGCTCAGTGTAAAAATCCATGGTCCAGGTCCACGTTTCCTTGAACCCATACATGTTAATAATATGATAGCACCATCAAACTATATAACACCTCACATTCATAGATGTGGAAAACGGTGGAACATCCATGAACACCCACCAGTTTTGGATCATGCCTGTGAAAAATCTGGTTCATTTTTTTTGCACTTCAACTGCTGGGGATGCCAGCACAGTTCCCGCACGCCGTGAGGCTTCGTGGGTGGTCTCGCCGACCGCTTTGGACGAAAGAAGGGCTGTGTGGCGTACTGCTGGGAGCCCGAGTTACCGCCCAAGAGATGGTGAAGTTCAGTTTATCAAGGGATTGGTTTGACCAGGAGGTTGGGGAAAAACAGGTCTGTCAATGAATGATTAATTGATGATTTTCTTTATCCATTCATATGTATATATATATATATAGGTGTGTATACATATATTCACCATTATTTATCATATATCCAAGTAAACTCATGTAAGATTGGGGAATTACTATGAATTTACAATGACAGTTGGGGACGTAACAAACATGACATTCAATAGACATTCAATGGAGAATTCTGTTGGGAATATTGGGGGATCACATGATATTCTTCAAAAACTGGGATAGAAGCCAATCAACCACTAATATATACATGATTGAATATGGATTGGTTTTGTGGGGAAAGTCTTCGCCGGAATCCACGGTTTTTACCACCAAATTGATTTGGCTTTCCTGTTTCCATATTTCCTCAAGCCAATCCAACGAGGAAAAGGTATGGGATGGACATTTCAATGGCCATGTCAATATAGGGGATGATGGTTAAACATTACTCCATGTCGTAGGCTTATGTCTCCTTCTATTATTTTCTGTCCAATTGAACATTCACACCACACATCACTATGATATAGAAATTCATGAATTCCCATTCATCACCTCGTCTATTAATTCCCATTCATCACCAACACTATCTTTATACGTACAAATTGCTGCCCTGGATGACTGGCGTTGTCTTCACTGAGACTTCGCGATTCTTCGGGTACAACTACATAAGTCAAATAGAGTGCTACACACCGGTGCCTCTTGGGTTGGTTACCCCCGGTTTAATCCCTTCCCCCGAAGATGAAACGCCAGAAACCTTGGTGGATGTAGGGGATTTTCACGGTCCTGGAGCGCAATTTTGTGGGTTGATCCCCATCTGAATTCACGAATTCATTTGTTCGTTGATAGGTACTGTCAAGCCAACATTATGCACAATATAAACACGTGTGATGCATGTATACTTAAGTATGTATAGTACACGATATATATATATATATATATATATATCTACACGCACGTGAGTCCGCACTTTGTTCTCCCATTTCTTCAAGCATCTCCTTCAGATGGGTCTTGACATGGGGTACACAAAAAATATCCGCATGGTTTGACATGTTGAACCATCCACTTTCGGAGTGCACCCATTTCAAGAAAACTCTATGATGGGAAAATTGACTGGACACTCCAATCTCAATGGTAAAAACCATTGGGCTCAACCGTATATTTGAAGATTCAAGAACCCTGTGAGCAAATCTGAGAAGCCCCGGCAGCAAAATCCATCTATTCAATATATATATATATAAAGATGTATACATGATAATATTATAAAACAAATATCCTGCAGAGAATTGTAAACCACCCAATGCTTTTCGTAGTTCCAAGGCTTGCTCTACATCTTCTCCTGCGCAACCAAGCATTGGTCCGGGCCGCGGATGTACCTGGAATTTCGGCCTTGGCTTTCGAACTCTTGGACATTGGAGATTTAGTTCACTGTCAGGGTGGACCCAGTTCATTTAGATTGGGCTTCAATGCATTTGGGTCTATGTGGGTACCTGCAGTGCTTCAACTTAGCGAGTGAATGTCCACTTCTCTTCAAGAAGTGAGCCGTTTACAAATGTAGAATTTTCCATTTGTTTACCGGAGGGTGCCACAAAACTCAGGCTTTGACTAGTTATCTTGCTGGTGTGTCTCAGAATTTGGAACCCTATTCAATCGTCCCACCACCCCGATTTGGAGACGTCAACCAATGTGATTTTGTCATTTTACATGCCAGTTTATATTCCCATTCATGATGATTGGTGTGATTCCAAAAAATACCTTCGTTTTTTCCATGATCAATTGCGAAAATTCCTTTTTTTTTGCCGCGGATAATCCCCACAACTTGGTTGCTAAAGCAAACAACTTTAGACAAAGCTACCGAACTCACTTCCATCGATTTATCTTGCTGATGTCAGAACTATATTTTTTGTTGTGCCTGATTCGCTTCATTTTGTTGGTTGCATCCCCCATTTCTGGACAGCTGGGCTTCAAAATCAAAAGCAGGAAGAACTACTGGGTGCTGATGGTCGGCCGTGTGACTGGAGGCTGAAGGGAGTTCCGTCGTCACCGCGTGATGGGCGGAGGGAGCGCGGGGAAGATGTTAATTGATTTATTTCAATGGTATTACAGCCTGAAAATAAGCATTGTGAATAATGGAACATGTTAATCATTCAAATTGTTATGTCCAATGATCAATAGTGATCGTAAATTCAATCAAGATGTTAAATGAGTTCATGATACTGTAAAAAAAGCAACACACACACAGATCTCAGTTGTCTATACAGAGTGAGGCCCCCTAGATAGCCAATGATAACTAAGATAACTTATCCCTTTGTGTTTTTTAATCGTATATATGAATACAACATTTATAAATATTTGCATACACACTATACCAAGTCGGGTTTATAAACCAACTTAGAACTGGGGCGCCTCACCTTGTTCGTAACACATACTCGCACAGCTGGCTTTTTGGAGGCTTTGCGACCTCTTTGCTCTTCTCTTGCTTCGAATGTGGCTTGGGCGAAGTAAGTTGAACAAAAGGATCCGAGTTGGGGACTGGTATCAAGACTGCATGGATTGTAGCCATGTTTTTTGGATTATTTTTTTCCGATTTTCAGCGAACAGTTGTACGAAACTTTCGCAAGGGATCAAGAAAACACCAAGAAGAGCATTATGTTTTTTGGCGGCATGGGGCTTCCGATTTTGCCTCAATTTTGCCATCCAGCATGTCGTTGGTTGCAGTTTTTTGGAGTAAGTCGCTCCCTTGGAACACTTTCCGAAACCACACATTGTTAATATTGGGCTCCCAGATGGGTTTGTGTGAATTTATGATCAAGCCCAAGGCTGTACCACCATTTTGTTCACCAGACGCTGATTTGCCGGCGTATAGCACGCCCCATTTCAAGACACACCCACGCAGTTTCTAAGCAGTTTCTAGTCACATGCTGCTGGCTGAACAGGTCACACCTCATGAGTCTCAGGCTGGATGGTTTCAGAGCACACTGTCCGCAACAAGTTCTCCTCCAACTTGCTCTCGTATATGCGCGGAACCTGAATGCTGAAGATGTGGGATGATGATGGATTTCTTGTGGCTACGGGTCAGTATAAAAGAGGGCCTCAAGTTTTGGGTTTTGCAGTACTCACGTCCAAACCGTTGGAAATGCCATGAGATACCCCCAAAGCTGGAGCTCGATGTTCATCGGCCCTTGAGGTTCGGCATGAAGTTCACATTGATGTACTTGGTCCGGTGCGCAAAAAACGGCGAATTGGCTGGTTGGATCAGGTTATCTACAACGTATAGGTTTTGCATTATATTGATGATCCTCCATTTTGGACCACATCAATTTTCGATAATTTGGCGAAGGTACTGTGTAATCATATGAGCTTGATTAAGTTCTGTTTCCACTTCGCGCTAGGCGGCTACTGAAACATACTTTGAGCTCTGAGTCATATTCTTTTGGCTTTTGGCTGGTGGCCGTGCCCCTGAATTCGGAGGAAGGGAAGGCAAACATTTTAGGTCTTTAATAGCTTCACCCTCACTGTTGAATAGCAAAAACGCATGTAAATAACAGCTAAAACCACGGGGTTCTTTGAATATTTCCCTTGAACCGAGCTGAATGACTCTATCAAGGTATCTCAAGGTTCAAAGGGTCTCCCCTCCACAGTGATCGAATCGGATGGGGCTGAGGTCGCGATCATGTCAGGATTTATGGCTCAGGCGGGAGAGTGTTGTGAGGATTTTTTGGGCCCAAAAAATCGAACACTCTGATTCCCATGATACCGTTTTATTTTCAAAAACAATTTCTAGACACATACTCACACCCCAAAATACTTTCCATTATTTTCCATTGTTGATATTTCCATCTATATTTCCGTCCGTGATTCCCATCCATCATCTCCTCGCTCAGATTGGTGTCGACTCCAGCCCCTTCCAACCAGTTCAAGGCTACCCAGTGCTGTTGGGACACTCAGGCAGTGATTTCATGGGATTTCCATGGTAGTTTCATGGTGTTTTTCATGGTGATGGCAGGAAGACCACATGGGCAACGCATTTGTATTGCCATCCTGCATTGCATAAGAATAAAAGCGTTTGACATGGTCTTTCTTCAAATCAGCTTGTCAGTGTGTCTGAAATTGAACATGACTCAATTTGTCGCAATTTCGCAATGATGTCCAAGAGCATCAACAGCATACCATCAACCATTGGATTGGTCAAAGGGAAGGTCGTGGAAAAATGGACACAGGAAACACAGGAAACGCGTGGAAATTACCAGAGAATCTGCCAGAACTTCACCCCCAAAACCAGTCATCCCTTGGTGGCCCTCCAGATGTCTGAGGTACATGGGAGGAAATACCGTGGCTTTCGACATGTCGGTGGGGGCCCTGGAAGAGATTTGGAAGTGACGTTCCAGGGGAAGCCATGGATGGGTGGTGATTTCGATGAGGATTTGACCACTGCGGATGTGATTGAGAAATGATGATTGAATACTTATCAAAGATGGTTGAGTAAGAGTCTTATAAAAGCGATTAGTCATCATTTGCATCAGGCATGGGGTGCGGGGATATTCTCCCAAGATGATATATTCAGTTGGTTGAGGATTATATGATTCCATGGGGTACTCATTCTTAATGGAGCTTTGAACCATCAATGCGGGCTGACAAAGATTGTTGATGAGAATTCCTGGTTGACAAAGGGCTTTGAACACTGATCATTTAGGGAGAAATGGGTAAACATGACAACCATCAAATACAAGAACAGCATTAGTATGGGTCATAAATGAGTGGACAGTGGATGATTACATGGAATTGTTTTACATGGTTGATGATTGGACTGGAATCTTGGCTGTTTGTGCGCTCCCTTTCTGTGGGGCTTAATCTTGGCTTCCAAAAAGCAACCTTAGAAACACTCAATGGTGAACCATAGCGCCGGTTACATCAATGTATCAACATTTTTTTCCAGAAATGATGGGTATGAGGGGTATTCAGAACATTTTGAACACAGCCCGTTTGCTCTCCGGTGATTAATCAAACTTGGCTGACTGGAAAATCCACCACTGAGTTTGATGATATTCCCAGCTGTTAACCTCCAACTACTTCGGGGATTTCGCAGCCACGTTTGATGATACTGGAGGGTAATTCCATTAACAACCACTAATCACCGTAAATCACCCTTTTTCACCATTAATCATCATTATGAACTACTAATCATGGGAATGCCAGGTATCATTTCGACATTTCTGAAAGAACTGCCCGATGGCGCAGCTGCAGCGCTGGCGACCTGAGGCGGGCGTCTTGCTCGTTGCGCTCTTCGTGGTGTGCACTGCAACCCGACGATGGAAACCATGGGATTTCCATCAGAGTTGAGGCTGAAATTCAACGAAAATCATGGGAAAATGTTGTGGTTTTTGATCATCTCAGGGACATCGTTTTCGTTTAGGACGTTTAGGAACACGAAAAAAGCACCTGGTTTTTTTCCCCCAAGAAACATCAATAAACATAGGTAGAAATCCAAGATATACATGATGAATCATGATGACAAGGACATATGAACATAGTTGACGTAAACATGATGACTATAAACATAATTGACGCCCCACATACACACATATACAGATACACATTATGAATAAATTTCATATAATGATATATATAACTGTCTGACATGAACATGATGACACATTGGAATTCAGCGCCATGACATAGTGATCGAGTTGACAAACACCGGAATTTAGGCCCAAAGAGTAGCCAGCAAAATGATGTAAACATGGGATTTGAACTTGTATCCGGGGTGTACGTACCATTTATATCCATTTATATTTTTCATTAGTAGCTTAATTGCATTTGTTGCTTATGCACTTCAATGCAATTTTAATCTGTTTGGTTTCCCTCATGAAGGGTGTGTCCGTGCCCGTGGGCACCAAGAAAACCTACTGAGGTCTCTCAAAGTTTCATTCCCTTCATGTGAGCAAAACATGAAGTCCTTGTTCCCTTCCAAACTCCACCATCCTTCGATAGTTTCAAGGTCCAAAACATGCCAAGTGAGTGGTGTCAGACCATCCTTGAGGCAGAATTTCTGAATCCTTAGTAAGGAGTAGCCTTCCCCAAATGGCCGAACTTTTCAAGTTTGTTTGTGAATTATTGTAGTTTGTTGTTTATTGTCTGTTAGTATATCCCATTCTATTACAATCTTTAGATTTCCCCACTATATTCCCACTATATGATAGACATCCTTTTCCCACTGGTTGGCAGAGGATGCTATCGGGATGTCATTACTTGGAAGATGCTTGCGCATGCCAAACTCACCCCAAAAACATTAGTCCCAAAAATAGGACATCTTTCCGAAACATGTCTATACATTGTCCAAATGTTGGTTGAGAATACCCACATGTTTGGTGGGGTTTATCACTTTAAAAACCACATTTTTGCTGATCTTTTTGATTCATCCACCCTAAAGATTAAAGCGGACAATGTGGCCATTGGTCAATATGATCCCAAGATCAGGTAGATCAGCATCCCAATATGTAGCAACCCTCAAAGCTATAGAAAAGTAGAATCCTACTAAAATAATGGTGAATCATAAATGTCTACCTTATTTCGGCTATGGCCCCAGGTTTGGAGCGAGAACTATGGCGTTGACGACTCAAGTGACCCTGAGGCAAATGCACAGTAAACTGGATAAACCTTGGGTTAGCCATAAAGACATGGTGGCTTAATCAACAAATATTGGGATTTATCCATGATACATCCATGATGTCTTCCTTGGGCAAGGGTTTTCAACCAGCAAGAATTGGGATTTGATATGTTTGCTGCAAGTTTGGGGTGGTAGCTTCCCCGGCACTAAAGAATTGAAGTGGTCTGAGATGTCCAGTGAAAGATCACGGATTGCTATAGTTCAATGGCCAAATCGGCAAAATCCGCCTACCAAAAGCCGTATGGATCTTAAAATGGGGGACCCCTCAAATCCATGTCTTATCATCACC
Source organism: Symbiodinium sp. clade C Y103 (assembly GCA_003297045.1). Lineage (NCBI taxonomy): Eukaryota > Dinophyceae > Suessiales > Symbiodiniaceae > Cladocopium > Cladocopium sp. clade C. The sequence continues at coordinate 239,007 of BGPT01000443.1, read as the reverse complement.
CAATGAAAACATGCAATTCTTGAACCCCTAGGAAGGCGTTGTGATTGTACAGCACGCGCCTTTGAAGTCTCAGGTTGCCTTGGGTTCAATCTCCCGTTTTCAGACACACCCACCTGGTACATTTCGCAATTTTCACGTACCAGCTTACGGGTGAGCTTACCAGGGGGTTGTAGTGATCAGTGATCCAACAGTCAATACCAATCCAATGATGAATACATCCCCAAATTCCACTCAATTACTGCACGTATGACTTTTCCATATTCTTGGAGTTTGGAAGTTTCTTCATTGGATGAATTCCAGGGTAGGCATCAAACAAACCTCTCGTGCCAGGCTGAGACGTCCGAAGAAGGCAGGGTTGCTCCAACTTCCTAGGACCATGGCATGACTATCGAACAGAGCAAGAAATCCCGGAAAAATCCTTTCATGGGACTTGAGAATTGTTTGCTTCCCCGAATCAGTGAATGTCAAATTGATAGCAAACCTGCAGGTTAGATATGGTTTGGATTGCAGAAATCCGTAAAAACGGCTTTCTACGAGCTTGCACTGAGAAGTCAGTCCAAGAAGTTTTGGCGTTGCACCCCGATTCTAGTCTGGTTCAACACACCTTTACTTCACACATTGCTGAGCTGTTTCCAATCGATTTTTTGCTGAATCGTTTTTCCAACCAGTTTCGGTCGCTCCATTGGGATATTTAAATGGGTTTAACGAACCAACTCAAAGTCGAAACAGTTTTATCTGCAAAACGTAGCTCTCAACCAGCAAAAAGACACGCAAAAAACCAGTACCAATCAAATAAATGAATACATACGTATATATATATATATACAGAATATATGAACAAATCACAATTTTTAAAAATCACTGTTTGGTATATGGCTATTTTTGGTAGACCCGTCACGACATCAGCGACTCGACGGCAAACATCGGAGGCACTTCATCGAAGGGCGGCCTGGTCGAGGCTGGTGGGTGCGGTATCGATGGCAGGGATTGGAACATATGGTGATACGGTGATTTAATGGGTATTTCATGGTGATGTAATGGGGACAATGGTGGGATATAATGGGGTATGTCTGACCAAACATGATATGATATCTGGATGGGTCTGAAAATGGCTTGTATAATGTTGTATACTGCCAATTTATTGCCATGCCAATGGAGAACATGTTTGATTCACCAGTGGATTTTGGGGTAGCTGGTTTCCAGACCAACCCACATGATGGTCTTGATCGTCTGGTAATCAAACATCGCTGGCATGGCCATGTTTCATGACCGCACGGTATACGGTATATCTATTATTCTATTGATCTCCCCCAACTAACAGCTTGACCCTGAGAACAGCCCATTTTTAGGGAACGTAATCTTCCGAAGATTGGTCTGTGTCTATGTTTTTCTGGGGGATGGGTGCCCTTGATCTACAGTAGCCGCTAGTAATTTGTGAGGCTTTGGGAACTGGAAGCCATGGCTCATTTAGTTCGATGATTTACCTATTTTAATGATAATCAGATAATTCTCCTTCCGTAGGGATGTTGGTGCATAATATACTTTAATACATAATGTATCATAATGTACACACACACACAAACACACATTTTTATTATATATGAGATGAGATGTGACAATGGCAAGGAAATTTCTTGGTAGTGCTGCAGAAGGTGATTGAAATGGGCTGCAAAATGGAAGGACATAAGGGGTATAAAACCTAGGTAACAAAAACTCCCCGAAAAAATGTGACGATTGGGTAATCCAATGCTTTCCATGATAGGATGGGTTTCAACTTGGGATATTCAGGAACATGGGTCCATCAAGAATGAGGGATTTACTCACCATGAAAGTTGGATTTTCTGCGCATACACCGACGCATATATATATATACACATTTATATAGATACATCTATATATACATATATATATATATATACAAATATGTGTACATGTATAGATATATATACACACACATATATATATATATAAACATATATGTATATTTGTATACATATGTACATCTATATCCATGTATGTATGTATTATATGCATATATTTTGACAAGCGGATTGGTGGGAACCATGGTTAACCCATTACAACCGCATTTGCCAAGCAGTTTGTTTTTGTTTTTGGGTCAGTCCAAAGGGGAGGATGCAACCAAGAAACACGGGGGTACTAAACCAACCATACCGGGATTCTTCCATGGGTGATCCCCAACATGGGATGGTATGGGTTGAATGGAAAATCCCAAACAAAAATGGATGATTTCAGGAAAGCTTCATGTGGGTAAAAAAATGGTCTGAGTAAATTCTACCGACCTCACGTCGCGACCGAACCCTGGTCCATGATCTTTAGAGTAAGGGGAATCATCCTCAAATGGCCCAGATATTTTCAGCTTAGTGAAATATTGCTATTTCCCCAGATATGTAAGTGGACATATGTACATATCTTAGGGGATCAGCCAATGCACGTTATATTCTTTACCGTTTTCATTAAGAACACTTGGATCGTAAGGAGCAAATGATTTGTTGTATATAGTATGTAACGCATTCTCGACCACAAACAAATACGGTAGGATATTTTGAACAACAGGAGTTTGGATTTGATGAAGCAATATAAAACAGATAATATTAGATTTTCATTCTGTCGAACCAGCTTAAAGAGGTTTTGAGTCTTAAAAAACCCTGCAGATGTTGCCTGAAACATTGAAAACCCTGCAGATGTTCCCTGCCCTTTGGGGATGGTTTATACAGTTTTATACAGGTCTATACCACACATTTATGATGATTTTTGGGGATGGTTTATCAGTGGGTTTGCCTCATTGGTATTTCATATGGTTACCCTCTGGTAATCAAACGTGGCAATTGAACATCCACCATTTATAGGAGATTTCCCATTGCCACGTTTGATTACCAGAGGGTACCCACAAAAATGATGAGTCCCGCACCCCTAGGCCTGGAATACTCTGATGGGGAGCACCAGCTTGACGTGTCTGATCGCGATCGTGGCATGCTTCGAAGGCGAAGGGGTGGAAGAGGAAGGAATTCCCGGAACAGATGGAAGGGTAAGATTCCCCTGAAAATTGCCGTGAATGACTCATTATTTTTATGTTAGTTTTGAGTTGACTTTTCCATTTTCTTCGTTTGTTATTCGCAGTCTGATCACCATAAGTAGAGATACAAGCCTTTTAACTATGGCCTGCACCCTTGGAAATGGGTATCCGTGGAAAAGTTTCTCATGGACACGGGGCTCCGTGATACCAAATGTTTCTGTTCTTTGGAACGTTTGTGATAACTCCAACATGCCCCAGTTGATGCCGGTTAAGTTTGATGTGCAGTAGTATTGGTTCAAATATATTCTGATAGACATTGTGGAACCATGTCGAACCTTAAATTGCTATGGTTTGCTGTTTTTGAGTGGTAGTTTCTGCTTGTTAAATGGCCATATTGTCTTCATTTAAGCCAACTTCTTGCTGGTTATACAAATCAGTTGAATCCCGAAAATTTCAGTCAAATCCATCTATTTGTTTGCTTTTGCCGCACTGTTTTTGGACAGCACTCTAGGCGCAATGTATGCCTTTGTTTTCAACTGGACTCCTTCCTTGGAAACGCCCACCGCGCCTTGGCTTCAGCTGTGGAAACGCCCGGAAATGGGTGGATAATGGTGGACTATAACCTATTGTATGTGTATACATAAATAATAGTTTCTATGTAGTAGTCACTCCTGAAAAACTAGAAAAGTCGACTATCACTACTTTGCAGAATTTTATCTCTCTATCTTTTCTGGGATGCTATAGTGTCTCTGGTATCAATTTCTAGACGTAAAAATTAGCAGTACTTGCAAGTACTAGATTGGAATTAGTTATGTTATATTATGTTATATGAATTGCTACTTAATGATTTGTCTAAGTCTAGCTATCTCATGGCTTGGATGACAAGATTTGGATGAACATTGTAAACATACTACCTCTATGGGGAACCAGGGGGCAATGATTTTCCACACATGCCTGGATGGTTTGCGCAATTGAGCCACTAAAAGTACTAGTGACTAGTGTCGATTGATTACCACAGGGGGCTATACCCCTCAATTTATTGGGGATTATAGGAACCCATAGTGGGGATACCAGCAGTGCAATGGGAAGGATCCACTTGGCCTCCAAAATTGTGACCGTCCGGTGAATCACTTCTTTTCAGCTCCGGCTCCAAGCTGATCTGCTGTTACTCTTCAGCAATCACAATTTTGCATGGCAATGTATAGACATCCCAGGTGTTTTTTTTGACATCCCAGGTGTTTTTTGTTTTGGAGGGGGTTGGGGGGACATTTAGTACGTGACGTGTGATCAACATCAGCACAGGAAAGACCACCACACGGTGTGGTCTTCGCCCTGATGATGATGGCCTGCATGCGGGGATCCTCAAGGTTGTGGTGAATCACCATATGGAATGCGGCTTGAAATAGCCCAGTTGCATATGGAGTATATGGAGTATATACGGGCTATATACATTACATAAGGTTTATAAGCCCCTTACTACTTAGTATTTGAGAAGCGGTGAAGCAGAGCTAAACCCAGTGCCGATCTTCATGTCTCAGGTTGGAACTCACACCCCGTTTTCTAAACATTTTCCCCGTGGAAGCGTCATTATTTGGTAGTATTTTGTATGAAAATCCCCGCGCTAAATGGAGGTTTGAATGGATAAAACATGTATAAATGGTGGATTTCCCAGCAAGCCATGTTTGATGACACTGGAGGGTACATGAAGCTGCTCTTGATGTTGGGCGGACCCCAAACGCCTTGAACCTTGGTTTCTAAGTCCCCGATTAGCAAGTTGCTGGCTTACATCGCCGCTTTCGAGGCTAAGATTCGCACACGACCTTATTGTCTATTTGGGACAACAACACCCAGAAAAAAAGAACAAGTGCATGTCCTGTAATGTGGTGAGCCCAATAGGAACCCATCCCCAAATTCACAATGTTTATGGGTGCTATAAAACATCCCCAAATGGTAGGTTTATGGCATGGGTTTCCCACATTTCCATCATAAAACCCCACGGTTCAGCTGCTCCTGGGCTCGAGATTGGCGGGGTCAACGACGTGCCTTCGATCATATGCTTTTACCAGTTGGCCAAGATTTTTATTTCCTGTGAATACTTGAAAAGATGCCTGGGATTTCGCTGGCAGTAGATTTCTGGGCATGCGTTTCAGCCAACTGCAGCGCTGTTGCACCAGAGGTGCATGAAAGTGAGGCAAATTTCATGCAACACACAACAGGTAGCTGCCACTGAAACCCGCGAACATGATCAAAACTGCCTCATCGGCCATAGGCGTAACAGGTCCCACAGATTCAAATATTCGTATCGCTCGAGGGCTCCAAATTTTTGGCCCACGACCGGGCCGTCATGGTCCATGGGTACACTTGGCATGGACCGGCAATGCCCAGAACGGTGGCTGGAAACTGGTGCCCCGGCTGCAGATTTCTTCATTGCCGCCATATTTTTTGGATTTTTTTCAGAACAGTATCCCTGTCCTAGCTGGTGGCAATTTTTGTTTCCCTGCATATTCCATCCAATGAAGTGAGATCCTTAGAACTTCTTTCACAGTTCTTCGGCCCTGGGCATCGGTTGATATCACCACATTTTTGTCAGTCGATATTCCCAACATACCCTCCATGATTTCCTCCACTCCATGGCCACCAGCTTTTCAAGTGGACAGCTCATAGCAAACACCTGGGTAAATTGTAGTGACCTCACTGGAATCATGGTCAGAATCATCCCCAAATGGCTTGATATTTCAGTTCATAGAGTGAATTACTATCCTTTACCTAGAAACCTGAGTAAACTTCAGTTTCTTTTGAAGGTATTCTTTTTCGGGCTTTGGTTGAGTCCATCACCAGCTTGGTCGTAATGGTAGCCTTCAGGTTGGATTTTTCGGCAGATGGGCATGTCGTGACGACTTTATTTGGGAAAGTTTGTTTGAGAACATGCCCCTTAATTTTACCAGAAATGGGGGGGTTGTCAAACCATCCCCTATTGGAGGATTACTGTATCATTAGGCTCACCACAAGAATCTCATCCCCTATTTTTCATTGCATTGTGACTGTTTGCCACCAAAGTGCAGACAGTCAACCTCGACAGAGGGAAGGGATGATCCCAAGATCACATTTGAATCCCTATGAGCGGCCGGGTTTTCATGATTTTGTCCAAAGTTTTGAAGGTTTTTGTTGGCTAATAGAGGGTCGGTTGATGTCGAATTTCCGTAAATCCTGTTTATTTTTACTTTTTTTTTTTTTAAACAAATACAAGAAAACTAACACATCAGTTTTTGGCTATGATAAATCAGTTTTTTACTACATGACACGGTTGTCCAGCCGTTTTTGGCTCCGCACCCAGGTGCAGAGCCCAGATGTGGAGCCGGGGATGTGGTCGTGGTCAACATGGCCGGCGTGAAGTTGGCGCAGCTACCAGTACAGGCGGGTCGTTGAGTGGTTGGATGGTTGGATGTGGTGAGCAGTTGCTGGGGATTTCCCAACTTTTGAAGAATTTGAATGTTTGTATGGACTGGTTTGATTTGGGCCTGGAATGGGGAATTGGCATTTGCGGGGAAATTTGGGAATTCACTTTTTGGGAACCTTGGAAAGGTGAAGCTTTGAGTCAGACAATTTCGTGGGAAGTTCATTGAGGTTAAATGTGATGATGGATTCTGGAGCCTTGTTCTTCAGAAGGCTATCTCAGCTCGGAATGCGCATAAAACCGCAACGCCAACAAGCTTCGAATGCAACCAGCCTGATCCACTCCTAGGTGACTTATGTCCACCCAACCCACCAGGAGTACAGCACCGGTCGAGCTGTTAAGAATTTCCTGCAGCATCACGTAGAGGCCCCGGATTGGGTGGCAGGAGGGTAGGACCTGGTAGGATTGGGGAAGATTCGGGAAGGTTGCTGGGTTTTACATTTTTCGATTCTATTTTGTAGTGTTTTGTAGCAGCAAAGGCCAAGTGTTTTTATACCTTGAGTTCTCTAGCAGCAAAGGAGGGATTAATCGACTAATTACAAAATGGAGAGATTGTGCGAGTACCACCTGAGAAGGTAAGCCCAGCTCAGTCCAGCTAACCTGGTTTTCAAAGACCAACATCTCATCTCATCGTCTCAATCTCACTTCGCCATACTGTCACACTATCATCATCATCATCATCATCATCATCATCATCATCATCATCAAACCTTGGATTGGTTTAAGGGAACATATGCAGGAAAGCTCCACATTTCATTGGAAAAACCACGGGTTCCGCTTAAGATTTTCCCTTAAACCAACCCATGGAATCAAAGATGTGTTGGGTAAACTCAAAATCGATTCACTACCCCATTCCACGCCTGGATGTGCTGAAGATGATTTGTTAGCTTCCCCTTCGTGAGCACACCGGACATGTTGAATTTGCATGAAATTACTGCGACTATCTCTATCTTGTTTTTCCTTCATAGCCATCTGAAGCAACTGCAAAATTTTGATTTACCCAGGATAAATTGCGATTGAACCACCCAATATTGGATCAAGATGTCATCAGGTTCCAACAACGGGATATTTTGGTACGATCTTCCCTAGAAACATGACCCCATAATAAGAGCTGAATAAGAGATGGTCGAATAAGAGGGACAATCACTTAGACTATTAGAACATCATTTGGAACAAAAACTGCAACAAATCACCGTAGATCACGTGGAAGTGGTAAACGTGGTAACGTTGCGCCCTTCTTTCAAAGTCGAGACAACGGGGACGTTTTCTCAACGGAGATGTGTTATCCCATCATATCCCCGTTGCATCTCCGTATTTTTCGAAGTTTTGGGTGCCCATGGGATATGATGGGCATTGATTACTGTTTTAAACACATGTTGCCATTGTGTTATTGTTATATCCCCATCACATCCCATACATTTTTCGGACAACTTAAAAATTGGACGATGAGACCAGCAATCTTCCGAAAGTCTCCGTGATATTCTATTGGGATAAAAAATGGAGATACCTCTAGCAGTCAAACATAAGCAATCCCAATCCCCTATGAATGGAGCTTCGAATGGGAAACTCATCCAGAAATGCAAAAAATGCAGCAAGCCATGTTTGATGACCGGAAGGTATCCCCAAATACATGCATTACAAATCATTACACTCCAAAATAATCCATCATAGTCAATCATAATCCATTACAATCATCATCCATACTAGAGAATATATAATCACGCACAATCATCTACAATCATCATCATCTATAATCATCATCTATAATCATCATCTATAATCATCATCTATAATCATCATCTATAATCATCATCTATCATCATTAATCATCATTAATCATCATTAATCATCATTAATCATCATTAATCATCATTAATCATCATTAATAATCATTAATAATCATGAAAAATCCACTATGATGATAATCATCCACTATTATATAAAGTGATTCATCATCTGGAATATCATAGTGGATTCTGGAAAGATCATTAGAAATCCACTATGAGATCTTTCCATACCATGCGATCCATGGCAGGTGCCTCCCTGTCGCCAGCGCCTGGTCGAGCATGACACGGAGCTCCAGGAGGATGCGCCGCTGCTTCCGGCCTGTGGCGATGGGCCAAGGCGAGGTGCGGCCGAGTTAAATGGAACATATGGTGGTTGAGTGATGATTTTATGGTGGTTGAATGGACCATTGGTGGTATTGGTGACTTAAAGGTGATTGAATGGAACATTTAATGGTGATAATCGTGGGAGAAAAATGGATAAAATGGGATGTGAACTAGCCAGCCATGATACAGTCCAACTTTCAATGGCAGGATGTTGATCGGTTTGGACCTGGCAGATGTGCAAATCGTTTTTTCGTGCTCTTTTTCGCTTTCCTGGTCTCCAGGACAGTTGGACTAACTATTTCTGAGCCCCACCTTGTAGAACATATGATATAGCAATTCAGTTCAATTTATGGTTATATATTTCAGTTATTTCATGGGAATAAGACTGGCGGGATATATGCATGAATAATCATGAATATCTGTATAATTGGATTTAAGATGATTGAACCCAAAAAAGACATGCTATTATTGATGTGATATTTGAGTGGGCTTGAAAATGGTGTATATCAAGAAATGGCTATGATAGAGAAAATGATGATTAGCCACTGGATGGAATGGGGTATATACCCTACTCTCAGACAACCCAAATGGAATATATAGAGAAGATACATTAGAATCCATCCCGAGATCTTAATTCGATTCACTTAATTCGAAACTTAGGATTAGATGATTAGACTAGATTATGATTGGATTGGGTAGGCATAGAAGCAGAAAGAGAGAGATATGAGGCATGATAGATGCAAATACAAACAATGTCGCACTATATCCGTTATATGGATACGTAAATGTGGTTGAATATGTAGGTGCCACAATTGGTGCCTATGCCTGACCAAGATGTTGAACACATCGTGGCCCAGGTGTGTGACCCTGGTGGTGTTAGACTACAGGCATGGCTGAACTTGGTGATTGCTTCAAGCATGGGCCCTCATCCAGTCATATAGAAGATGGTAGCAGAAGAAACACCACCATTTTCAATCCATCACGAAATCGGCGCTTTCCACCCTCCAAACAGTTGAAAGATCTCCAAGCTCTGATTTTCCTGTTTTTTTTCCTGTACTGGTCGTGGTATCCAGTGATATCCTGTCGTGGTCTGGCGCTTGGAGGCCGGATCTGACAGTTCACTTGCTAAATGCTGCGGAGGAGGGTGACAGCCAGAAGGCTGGGCCCCTGTGGCCATTTCAAAGAGACATGTCTCAGAGACTTTCGAGGTTTGAAATATGTTGAAATCCAAGTTTTTGAAGGACCTTGACAAACTATTCATGCCGGGGAAGCCGACCGGCCTGCGACGATTTCACATATCTCAGATCAATGATCAATGAATCATAGTTGATACCCCGAAAAAATTCTGATCTATCTCTCCTAGGGTCAAAAAAAACTTCTATCCCGCTCTTCTTAAAACCTATGTTCCGATTCTTGAGATTACAAGGGTACCAAAATCCAACAGTTGTCATAGAAAATTTGCCCCATACTTGGCAACTCCAGCTCAGCGAGTCGGAATACCGCAAAGATTACTAAACCTCCCCCAATCATTCTGCCCTGACAAGCTAAAGATTAAACCTTTGAATCAGCTTTTCGAGATCCCGAATGAGCAAAGTTCTATGAAATATCAAAAGTCGGTAAAATTCACATTCTTCTGGGTCAAAATCCCTCCTTTTCAGGGGTTCGATCGAGTTGCGATGGTCAAAATCACATAGCAAATCTCCATGATTTGCTGATGAGACCTTCGAGACCGGGAGGCCTCCCGGCTGCTCCGTGAGCTGGCAGATCCCAATGGAACCGAAGCGGTAGGGAGGCCCAGGTGATCAGCCGAGCAAGATTTTGATGGGAGATCAATGGAGGTTAGAATGGGAACATAATTACTTCTTTTTTGGAACCAACAAACGTATTATGTGATAAATATGAAGAATCCCAAGGGGATGTTCACCAGCGGGCACGGGATAATAGTATATGATGGGGTGTTACAAGGAATATCATGGGAATTTACCAGTAACAATATGATATATGATATATGTGATTTGGTGAATATATGTGAATATATTTGGATAAACTTGATCACGACCTCACTGCGATTCTGGAATGATGGGATGTGGTAACTGGGGTAATTATCCCAAATTGCCGAGCTTTTCAGGTTGGTGACTTATCGCAATTAATTTGCCCAGACGGTTCATCATTTGAAATTGGAAATGGATATTGATGGTGAGACACGATCTGAAATGTTGAACTCTGCAACATCATTTCCGTATCAAACTTACGCAGCTATATTAGTCTCAGGTTGAAGTAGATAATCATTGAATAGCCTAATGTTTTGGTTGGCAGTGGTTCAACTGACCATTGTGAGCGGTTGACTTGCTGAGTTCCCTCGTAACTTCCAGGATATTGGGTGTGTTAACTTAGTGAGCAGTCCAATTCTTGGTGATTTACACTGATCTTTTGGAACCTGTAGTTTTTCATTGTTTTTTGGTTGATCGGCAGATAGTTCGAGAAACAGCTTGATGGATTTTGAACCTGACCAGGGGCGAACGTTCCAAGTGACATTCACTGATTGATCCCCATGTGCACCCTCCAGCACTTCCAGCTGGAAAATCTCATCGATTGCGCATTTTTTTGGTAAATGGATGATTGCGTATTTACAACGCAACCCCCCAACCAGATAGAAAAGCAACATCCGAGTGTCCTACTAAAAGAGTGGCACATCACTTTTGTATTTCTTGGGTACTCATGGGACCGTCATGGGGCGCACGACCAGGAGGGCTGGACGCCGCTACACATTGCCGCACTGAACGGACATTTAGAGACCTGGCTACGGCCAGTTTTGGGGGACCTGGTGTTAGTCCAACCCTTCCCAATCAACTAGTTGGGTTCGTAGCGGCTTTGTTTAACATTGCTTAGACGCTGATATTCAATGGTTATATATTTGCCCTTACCCAAGATCGATATAGCTAACTGTTGGTTTCGGGTTTGCAGCTTTGCTTGAGATGACAAGTCAGAAGTGATTGGGAAACGATGAACCATTTTATTTATATATATTGTGTTGATGCCTGGAAACACATCAAAACACGTAAAAGCAAGGCGCCTGCAGTGCAGTGTAGAGCTGTGATGGTTTTTGGTGGCGGCAAGTCAGGGAATCTTCCAATGGAAGACCATCCATTTGAAAAATGATGGGACATGACTTATGAATCTATATGCATGGATGGAGTTTTCATGTGCGAGATTTTCTTCACTTTCCAGACGAAATAGCTGAGGTCAAGAACCAATTCCAATTCATATTTGCCGATTTTCCCCATGAACAGTTGGGCAATTGACATCAAATTGACTACATACTGTAGTTGCAAATCTACATAAATGTCAATATCTTTACCAGAAACAACCCCCCCATAGCATGGAGAAAGATGGCATGGCCCAGGAGGTGGCTCGGACGTTGCTGGAGCGCCTTGGCATGGCAGTCCCGTCTGTTGTTGGATCCAGATTCAGGATGACTTGTTGGTGTTCAAATCCACCTTTCCTTCGTTTAGAGTATCAAATTCATGCCAAAATCACTAGTTTCTCTTGGTTCATCCAACTTTTTGCCGGTCAAAATCACCATTTTCGCTGTGGATCTTCCGTCTTCTATCATGTCATCCCCACATGTCCCCAGGTCTTCAACGATCGTTCTCCCAGCCACCACCAAACGGCCGTGTCCTGGTTCTCGGCCGAGGTCCCTGGCGGACGTGAGCCGTACCAACTCCGACGGCGGCGGGGCGCTGCATGTGGCTGCTTGGAGCGGCCAACTGCCAATGCCTCTTGGAAGTTGGTGGGGCCCTAGCAGAAACCACGCTGGAGGGAATGAAATCACAGAAAATGGGGACCATACAGAGGTGCTGAAAAATATGTTGATGAAGGGGGAAGGGGGATGGGATTCTTGTAGGTAAGAATCAGTTTCTAATCTGAACTTCCCTCTATGGATGCCGGTTCAACTAATATTTTTGTGAACCCTGGGAATGGGATGATGATCCCCCGCTGAGGAGCATAGTTTGTAGATGGGTGCCTCAACCACCAACCAGATGGGAGGATGCCAACAAAACTTGGGGAGATAATTGATACAGAAATTGATACAACCAACAACAATTGGGGATTCATAGCAACAAACCTCGGAGATCTGATGGGGAGGTCTGTTCCCATTTTATGGCCATTTTAATAGGGAAGATGCTATGCCAGTGGATTGGGGAATACCACCCAAAAACAATCCAAAGCCATGGTTTCGTCTTTGATCTATTCATGACTTGGGTCCTTCATTGGATCCAATTGGGTGATGGAATCATTCGAAGCCTGAGAAGGCAAGACCTTAACTTTTGCACGGTTGGAGGTGTTTGGAAAGGATTCAAAATAGCATGGTGGAATTCGGTATTGTTCCTTGTGTCTCTGTTAATCATCGGCTTTCGCAGATCCGCCTTAATTCAGTGGACTTCGTAACCAGGATTATCAGGGGCTGTCAGCTGCACTTCAAGAAACTGTAAGGCAGACTTGTTACAATTTTTCTGTTATTTTAAGCGGTACTGTAAATGGCATTGCGGGGATTCATTAACAATCCATCTACGATCCAGAATTTGCAATGAACAGTGCCCCATTTCGTCTTTTCCTATGAAACATCTATTTTCTTGCATTCCTTAGGCAAGGGTACAGCCTGGGGTCCAACATTTGTACACCTATTTTTTTCCTGACACTTTCCAAAGGCGAAATCACCTTTCAGTGGGGTCTTTGTGCCGCATCCCATGCCGAGGATGAAAGCACTTTGCGAGGCGCGAGCCAGCCCTACCAGCACTCAGAATGAGGGATGGGCACCCCTCCATATTGCCAGCCGCCACGGTCATGCAGCTTGACTCGGAAGGGTGCTGGGCTGGTTGGGGAAGGAGAAGTCAGTCTCAACAGTTCCATGGGCCAAGATTAGGATGTAGAGAACCAACTGTATTTTGATTACCCCTGCCATAAGGGCTATTTTCACCAACCGTCCAGAGATGCACCTTGTACCTACATGGATCTATTCCATCTACGAATTATGCCGGTATCTGCAGAGATTGAGCGAAAACAAATCTATTATCCATGTCTCTATCTATATTTCTTCATCTATCTACATTTGTGTACATATAATATTCGATCTATTTTGTCTTAAACTTTAATCAATAGAACACACAAAAAAAAACATCGCTAACCATAGTTTATATAACCTATACATAGCTGCAAATTTCGCCACTCTTCAACGGTTTCGCTAGGCGCCCATCGTGGACTTTCTGCTGACCGACCTCCAGTTGGACCCCGACGTCCCCGTCAGCGCTGGTTGGACGGCCGCGAACATCGCGACCTGGGCGGAGCACCACGAGGTGCTGGCGCTGCTCAACGCGCACCGCGGTGACCATGGTGAGATGGGAATCTTCAGCGCGGCCTGGCAGTCCATGACGAATTTCATGGGCTTCATGTGACTTGGCGCTTCGGGCCTTGAGCGACCGGAGGGGGTGTGTTTTTTTGATTGTTTCATGCTGAAACATGCTGAAACGATGTAAGTGGGCAGAATGAGTTGATGATTTTCTCAGGCTTTGTTCGGAGGAAGATCTGGAACATCTATCCGTTTGCAGTTTTTGCGTTGTTTTCCAGCTGGTCTATTCATTTTCACACCTGTTTTGGGCTGGTATACGCTTCGACATCAAGCATTGTCAAAGGCAAAGGGTTAATGAACAGTGAGTGTTCTTTTTTTGGGAAAGTTAATCTGCAACAATTATGACGTTTAGCCGTGCCTCTTACCATAGTAACCTCAAAATGGCAACCTTCCTCAGTCAAGAACCCAGAGGTTTACTAAACAATCTGTGGTTGACATTGGGATGCCAAACTGGAAGGATTTTAGCGAAGTTCAAAGTTAGAAAGCATCACCCTGTGTTGTTAGAGAGGGGAATCAAACATGCAACAGATCTTGAAAACAATGGGAGTTAAAAAAAAAGGGAGTTGGGGCCTCAAAAATCGAGACTTTCCAATTATACAAACATTTATACAGATTTAAAGGCGCGCACACACACACGCACACATATATGATATATATATATATACCTATACCTATACCTACATAGATTTATTGCATAAACTGTGTATGTGTATATGTATATATATATATATATACGCATGTAGACTTCAGGATCTTAGTCACCCTGATTCACCATCCAAAACCCCCCCTGGCTGATGTGAAGAGACCTGCATCCCTTTCCAAGGCTACAGCACTTTCAGACCTGCAGCCGCAGATCTCATGAAAATCCAGCGGGATTGGGTGGTCAGCCCACTAAGCGTTTGTAGAGTTTATAGCAGTTTCAAAAACGTGGTGAACAGGCAAAGCCCTAGAAACCAGGTTATTTTTATGGGATTTTCATTACATAAATGGGGTGACTTACAGACTTGTGACTGGTTGAAGGGAAAAATAAGGGAGACATACAAGAAAACCAGGAAAGGCCGATCTTTCATGGCAAAAGAAGATGATTTCCTGTAGATTTTCCCTTAAAACAGGCCGACTTCACCATATCCCAAAATTATCACAATCTCCCCGGGCATGGTAACATGGGATCAGCTACCAACTGAAGCAGCCTTGGTTCTTGAGTCCGCAGCTCAAACTTTGCATGGCAACAAGGTAGCTTAGCACAGGTAGGATGCGAAAAAAATTGGCTGTAGGTACCTAGATTCGATCATGTCTACAAAATTTATAGGGTCTATATCGTTCAATGGATTGGTTTAAGGGAACATTTACAGGAAACCCCGATATTTTATGGGACAATTCATGGTTTCCTGCAGATTTTCCCAAGAACACCAATCCATTGAATAGTAGAGTCTAGATCCTTGGCTGTTCAGATGGTTCAGCTACTACTCCTCTGGTGTAGTGATGCATCATGACACCCAGCAAGTGCAGGTCGTAGCATGCGCGAGAAATTTGTGTGGTCAAATCCAACCACAAATATATAATATCCATAGATAGAAGATCATGATCATCATGACCCACACACTTCTGGTAGAATTCGGCTTCATTTCTTCGGTTTACCACATTTTCTCTGGATGGCCTGTTTCGACCCTTGCCGCTGGATGGAGGTGCATGGGCCAAATCTCAGGAAAGATGGCCTTGTGATGACATGACGATGAAATGATACCCTCGGGTCATTTTCTAGCCATTGAACATGACCCATTTGTAGATGATTCACCTCTGTTTTTTTAAATGACCATTGAACAAAGGGCAATCTTCGTTGGAGGATAAACCCCCGCGACAAGAATCAACTGGTGCTGCCAGCATCCGGAGTTTTTCTGGCCAAGAAGATTCATCCCTGCATTTAAACAGATAAAATTGATAAATTGGCTAGATGATGGTTCAGAAATCCTGCACTAGTTGGAAACTATGGGAAATTATGAAACACTGTAAATGATGGGATTATAATGAGATGAATGAGATAAACCATCTACCAACTGGTGCGGGATTTCTTCATAGACTTTCGGGAACCATCCCCTTAAATGATTCACAAGTGACAACAAAACGAGGCTGATGAAACATGATGAATGTTTATGATTCAGCCAGACATGTGATGGCTTGTAGTTTTTATCCTCCGACAGGCGGAGGTCTGGAAGATACATACTGGCATGGATTTCCAGCATCCATGTGAGTTTGCTGCATGTTAAACCGCTGTCTGTTTGTGCTTGCGCTTGGATATGGTCGACTGATGTCGACCGGCTTTTTACCCGGTCAGGTTGGATCATCAAGAGACTGATGTGATTTGGCATGTTGCGGCTCTCATTCTGCCTTTGCAAAGTTCCTGAACTACTCACCAATGTTTATCTTAGAACAGAGAGTTCCCCGAAATTTATTGGACATTTTGGGGCACATGCCATTTGCAGGGCACTCACTGGAAGTGGTGGTTCAAGTGGCCTGACCTACTCCTGTACTTGGGGCGGGCGGCGCCAGTTGTCCACCATGGAAGAGGCTTTCGCGCCGGAAGAAGAGCCTCCAGTCCTTCCCAGAACTCTGGAGACGGAGCCCGACCCTTCGTTCGATGTGGTCTTCCGGCAGATGCAGGCGGGACATGGCGGGGCATGGCGGGACCACGGCGTCGCGCATCATGGAACCCCAAGAATGGCTGTGGAGTATGATTCGTCACTTGCACACCATGGTCTTTGGGTCAATGTTTGTTTTCAGGTGAATGTGCCCAAAAATGTCGCCCAAACGAGCTCCAGCCGCAGGTGCTTCATTTGCAGCTCAGAGACATCCATGAGGCCGCTCTCAGCCGCCTCGCTAGGGAAAAGATTAAGTCAGCACGTACCCAATCCATGGAGTCTATGGAACGCAGACTGCTTTTTGATGGAGATGCCTTGGAGCCTAACAGCTTCAACGAGTCAAACAGGATGAGGAGTTTCAGGGAGGCTCCTGAAGGACACCGTCATGAGTGACAAACCCCCAACAAGTTACCAGCCGCATATTGCGTGCCATTTGGCTTCCAGAGGGTCCCAGAATGCCTCAAAGATCCTCAAAATGCCACAGAACCAGTTGACAACCAGCAAGCAAAACGACCCTGCAGGAATTGATTCTGGAGCACTTTCAAGATCCCTAGTCACTCCACGATATCGGTCCAGTCTTCCAGGCTCGCCTGACCCCGTGGAGGCTCCGAAGATGTCAACGGCCTCGGTTTCTTCCAGAGATTTGTCGCCCACGACCACGATGTCACGGTTGATGAAGCGGGCCAGACGAGCCACCAACAAGATTCAGGAGACATGCCGCCGGGAGATTTGTATTTGGTGCTTCTGTTTTCAAACATGTTAACTATGATATGAATTGATATGATATGAACTGAAATACTACATAGTTCATCACACATGGATCAACATGGGGATTGTAGTTTCGATTTTGGCCATCTATTGTTCAAAAATAAGATAGGATGATGAGATAAGACAAGTATATTTGCAACATGCTTGTAGGACTCGAACGCATTGGCATACCGCCCCCACATATAGGCAATACAACTGGGCTGGTGCGGTCAACCTTTTTCCGCTTCCGCCCTTGAACATGTGCAAGCACATCATGGTATGAAGATCGCAGTTGACTTTCGTATGATTTCCTATGGTAAAATATTGCAGGCACCCCAAAATCATCCAAAATCCCGCATTTTCGCATAATTGTTGCCTTTAAAGTTGCCTCCTTGGGAAAGACTCCACTTGGGGAAAGATGGAATAGTCCTGCAGGATAACGTCGAGGCAGATGCTTGGCTCGGCTTTGCTTCTTTTCTGACGAATAGGTAGCCCTAAATCATGTTAAATCCATTGGTTGATCATCATATTCCCAAAAGAAATGGAGATGTTTTTGGGGGAGCAACCTTATTTTCAGGCCACAGATTCTGTCTCAGTAACGCTTGAAATTTGATCCACCACCATGTCTTCTTTCAAGGATGAGGACACCAATGCGTTTCACCTGCGTGAAGAGTGGGACTTTTCCGATGAGAATCTGCAAGCCTTGAAGCGGATGCAGAAACGGATGGGTGCCACCATGACACAAAGGTCCTCTCCAAGGAGACCCTCATGCTTTGACCAAACATAGAGATAAAAGAAGCAAAATCCGCTGCTTAATCAGTTTATCATCATTTTTCTGATTGAAGTTGCTCCTTCATTGGCATACCGCCATACCCGCTTCTCAGACCAAACCAAATGTTTTGAAAGCAGGTTCATGACAGTGTCTCCCCAAAAAACCTGATGGCTGTTTGACTCAGAGATGTCCTTCTTCCCCTGGTGCGTTGGCTCAAACATTGGAGAGCTCCATGCGAACTCTCCCAATGAACGGTTCAATGCTTGGGTTACCCTCCGGTGTCATCAAACATGGCGCGCTGGGAAACCACCATTTATGGTTGATTTTCCCAGCGATCAACCTCGTTTTCTGTTGGATTTCCCAGCCATGTTTGCCCCGTAGAGGACCATCTCAGCGGAGCACTATTTGGTGAAGAGAATGGCTGCTGCAGTTCCACCATGCTATGTCATGCATCCAAATGTCACTGGGCTTTTTCCTGGGATGATGCCGTTGATGGGGTCAAATTGGGGCCAAGAATTCTAATTGACGGTCTGATTTCCGATCATTTTTCAGGAGATGTTGGGAGCCCCTCCGAAATTTGGAGTTTCCCCCCGAAAATCTCAGGGAACCCACCAAAAACCGTCAACTGGTGGATGGATGTCCATGACTCCTCGAATTCCAAACTGTCAGCTCAAAGTAAATGAATTCCAAAGGTGAAACTGTATCTATCTATCTATCTATCTATCTATCTATCTATCTATCTATCTATCTATCTATCTATCTATCTATATATATGTATAGATTAATATGAGAATGACAGTAGGCTGTCACTGTTCCTTTTTTGTCCAAATGTTCAGGACCCGCGAAATAATCCATGTCTGCTTAGTCTACTTCTAGAATCTTCAAGGAATAGCAATCATCCAATCCTCTCGCGCCAGGCCCGGATGCGAATGGCTTGGGACATCCTGGCCATTGCGGCCATTTGTTTGGAAATCTCTGTGTCACCCCTATTCCTCTATCGCCTCAATCCGGTGGAGCAGAAAATGGCAGATCCTGGCTATGGCGGTTTTTGTCAACGATTTTTTTTTCTTTCCTCTGTTGAAACGACCATGTTTTTGACGGTTTAGCGACCAGAAAATGGGACGCTGTCTTGTATCAGATGTCATCACCAAACATGTTTCACTATTCACTATCCATCATGTATCATCAGGTTGTACATATATGTATATATAGATATAGTTACACACACACATACATACACACACACATATATATATATATGTATATACACACCTATATATATATATATTCACATTGCATGTGCCATTTGCCGTTTGCACAGCCTTTCAACTTTCAACTATTCTTTGGGTTGGTTTGAACCACAAGGACATTATCAACTGGACATTGACATCATTCTGGGCTTTGGACATCGTGGCATCTTTTTTCACTGCTAGCTATGTCAATGACACCCTGTCCTTTTCACTTGCGCACATCGCCAAGAACTACCTGAAGTCATGGTTTCTATTTGATATCACCATGCTAATTCCTGACCTAGTGGCTGTGGCGCTTGAGTCGGATGATGGGCCCCTTGGCATTTTTCGTCTCTTGAAAGTACGCCGCATTCTCCGCCTGCTTCGTTTCGTGCAGATCGTGAAAGCCAGGAGGCTTCTGGGCGGCTTCCGTGCTCAGATTGGTCCCTTAGCCGTGCCACTTCTCTGTGCAACGCTGGTTCTGATGCTGGCAGTACATGTGTTGGGAAGCCTATGGTTTGCTGTGGGTGACACAGAAAGGGGCTGGGTCAGAGCCGAAAATTTGCATACTGCTGTCCTTGGCAGGCAAGTTTCGAGGAGTTTCTTGGGACTTGTTGAACATTTTTCTCATTTTCTCATTGGTAAATCTACAATTGTTGAAATCTGAAGCTACATTTTTCTTCGTTTTCGTACTAGCTCAAAACATGTTACCGGCTCAACATTTGAGCCCGTAACATGTCCCTGAGCTGGCGGCAGAATGTGTTAAAGTGCTTTCAGAGACTAGAAGCAATGGTGTGCGGACTTGTTGAAACAGCACCGTGCTAGCTCAGACCCCCGGTGGCGGCTCAGAAGAACATATTTTTGAGCTAGACGGGGACCATTGAGCTGGAGCGGGAATGGCAAATCGGACTTTGGGGAATCTACATGGGAATATTTCTTATTTCTTCAGATTTTTCATGGCGCCCTTGACCCCCTCAAGCTGGTGCCCACCAGTTATAATAAGTTGGTTTACAACAACCATTGGATGATATAAAATAAGATAAACCTACTACTAACCTCACCAAGCTAGCTAACTATGATCGCAGTGTTCCAAGGTTTGGAGTGGGCCCTGTCCAAATTGCCATCCTCCTCCTTGAGAATCACTGTGGAACTGGAGACAGCTGCCGAGCGCTGGCTGGGCATCATGGGCACTGGCATCTCCATCGTTTCCGGCTCGATTTTCGTGAGTTTCGTCACCAACACCATGGCCAATGTGATGCGGAGCACGATGCGCACCACACAGGTCAGGGATGGGGATAGGGATGGGTGGTAGACTAAGAAAAAACACAAGGGGTGGAAGGTCGGAGATTTTCGGCTCTTCATCTAGAGATTTTTTCCCAAGACCCCGTATTTGGGGGGTGTTTGGAGCACCAACCCTGCAGGTGCTAAGGTCGGCTCAAAAGTATTGCAGCTTGCATGGGATCCCTTATTCATACTCCATCCAGATCAAAAGGTACATCGAACGCGAGCGACGCCGCTTTGAATTGGACAGTCACATGCAGCTGCTGCAGGAACTCCCGCATGGGATGGTACGTGAACTCTTCCAAGAGGTTCGCTCTCAGACGCTTCATTACCATGCATTTTTCAGAGATGTGGGTCTGAACAACTACTTCATGGAAGTTGATCTCTGCAGTGAGGCCGTATCTGAGATTTATCTCTTGGCAGGCGATGTTGTTTTTGATGTCAAGAAAAGAGCCAGGGTATGTACATGATGTCTGATGGTTTGGGTATCTACCAGAGCAGCTTGATGCCAGCATGTACGCCTCGGAGAGGAACAGATTCCAGTGTGAAGCCAATGATGAATCGTGTTCTCCCAGCTTTCCTGAAGATTGAAGCATCCATGGAACCTATGGGTTCCCAGAGCCTTGAGATTGGTGAGCACATTGCTGAGCCAGCCTTGTGGGTGTCCTCTTGGCGGCATCAGGGAAAGTTCCAAGCCCTGCTGGACTCCCGGGTGCTGCTGGTGTCAGCAGAGGATCTCTTTTCAGTGCTGCAAGAGCACAACGACGAACTGGTGAGTGCCATTGTTTACGCTCGCCTTTTTGTGCACGAGTTGAATAAGCTCAATAGCAATTCGCAAGTGACAGACCTACCCATAGTATCCCAATATATCCCATGAGGGGCCCCAGGGTTTTCAACTGGTGTAGTGGAAATCATGGCCAAATGGAATCAAATAGATCTTCCGTTGAACTAACACAGTTCTCATTTGTGGCTTTGTTTTGAGATGTTTCGAGTATTAGGGACCCAACTAGTTGAAAGCCTGTGCCCCAGAGAGTGCGACTTGCCCTTGGTAGCTTTGGTTGCATTGGCATCCTAAGTCTTAACAGTAGCTCAGTGAAGCTGGAGCTACAGAAATCCGAGGGTCCAGTCATGTTCCGTCTCTCATCTGTATCAATTTGTACAGCAGCAGGGATGCCTACACATTTCACGCCATACTAGGCCTCTTGGGACGTCCTACATCCGCTTTGAATAGCGGTTGGCCCTACCAAGCGGCGGTAATCCGTCTCAGCCCTTTGTTCCCCAGCACGCCAGGCACTCGGCACTGGGAAAAAACGCGCGGAGGTGGGTTTCCTAAAATGGGGGTACTCGAGGCCCCGAACCAAAATTTGAGCATCCCCAGGTATTGAAATCTGAGGGGATGCCCCATGACTTCAGAAACCCATATTGTTAGATATTGTTAGGGGATGTTAGGGGGATCATCCCCAAATCCCTTCAGGACTGAAAAAATGTCGGCCAATGCCATGCAGGTGTCATAGTCACCATGACACCCAGTTTGCTGGCGGCGGCGAGTCCCTATATGTTTATGATTGTCTTTGTATTTCTTACCAACACATTTGCATCTTCACAGCAATTTGCATCATATCTATGCATTGTAGAGATAGCATGAGATATATTGGATATACCCCGAAGTTTGTTGACACCTTCATTCTCAGTTGACTTTCGGGAGCCCCCCTGTAGCTGCAGGTAGATGGCGAAGGCCCAGCCGGGGCGAGAGTCTAAAGTATGGATCAAACATGATTCTTTAAAATGATCGAGATGGGGATTTGAGTAGCATGGGGAGATCACCCCATGAATCTCTAAGAACGCATGGTAGTCCCCAACAAGAGAACAATTCACCCCACAACACGCAGTGCAAAATAGTATGATCATGTATGTTCCCAGCATAGCAAGGAAAGCGTACAACTAGAGCACCTTCATCTTCTACTTCGGGTATGCAGCCGAAAATTCAAATATGATCCTGTGCTACAAGCATCAATATTCTGCAGCTTTGTGCTATGAAAGCTTATAATTGCATATGATAGCCAGATAGGGATGTTTCATCACGTCATGTCAACCTCATAGAGTTTTGGCTCAATCCGTCTGATGTTAAACACCACCTGAACAAAGCGCCGGTGAAGTGGATTGGTTCTATTATGTTCTATTCATTGTTGGGCCCCTCACTGTGTTTGAGATATTTCTTCTTAGGGAACGGGATCGACACCCCTATCCTATCACCACTAGAATCCCCATTGGTTGAGGGTGAAATTATTTTGCGTTACATTTCCAGGGTATCTTGTGAATCATGCTGAATACCAATTTCTGATACCCTCTGGTAAACCAACATAGCTATTGAACATGGCCATAGAAGTTGATTTTCCCAGTAAAAATTGTGATTTTCCATAGCTATGTTAGTTTACCAGAGGGTAATTGAATCGATGCACATATTGCTGAGGTCAAGTTACTTGGATGACCATCCCCATTCATCCCATCTTAAGGCACATGTAGCAGCCCCCAAAAGGATAGGAAAAGTCAAACACAATCCAGAATAGTGGTTGGTACATGTTGGTACACTCTTCTGAATTAAACCTTTTCTGATCTTTTTTTTTGGTCGGGGTTGCTACAATGTAATTAAACCTTTACCCTCCTGAGCCCGGGGATTTCCCAGCCAGCCATGTTTGATTTTACCCACGGGTACCCTCCGGTTTTTTCTAACAGAATGACATAGATGTGTAGCAGCATAGCACCCACCATTTGTTCATCATTTTCCTAGGGTTTTCCTCCATGGGTTTTCCCCATTTGATACATCTATGCTAGGGAAAGTCAAACACGATCCCAACATAGTAATTTGAATCTTTTCTGCTTTTTAAGGCTTGCTATAGGTGCTATAGATCTATTCGAATCCATGGAATTTATGGTGACCCATATGGAATAGGGCTTTCTTATGGGAGTCGTATGGGAGTAGTATGGGAATGCAGGTCCATCAAGGGGTGCTTCAGGCCTTGCTACGGCTTACGGACGTGGAGTTAGTGGACTTCGCCACCAAACGTGTGGAGGCCCAGAGGTGGTACCATGGGGTACAGTTGGGTTACCCTTAAATCCCCAATATGGGTATGGTTCAAATAGTTTCCAACGGGGCGGCCAAACAACTGACTTGTTGGACGACTGAGTTTTCCGCAGTGGTTGTTCGCCAGGGTGCCAGTTTGTCATCTGTAGCTACATCGTAGTGCCAGCGAGTTTCATTGGGAAAATTATGCTGTTAAGTGCAAGTGCTCGCAACGCAACTTCACAAACCACATTGGAACCATACACCAAGAGCCTGAAATCAATGTTGAACAGTTTGGTTAAGCTTTAAACCCCAGTGAATCCCAGTTTCTCAAAATATCACATGAAACAAGGTCACCATATGTCACCATGGTTTTCTCTTCAAATTGGATAACCCCCAAACCCCATGGGCTATCCATCACTTTTCCCTGACGAGGCGCACAGCTCACATCGCAAAAGCCGCAGCGCCCAGCGGCCTTGTTGGCCAAGCTGTGGCAAGGTGCGCGGCTCTCTCTCTCTCTCTCTATCTATATATATTTAAAACATAATTACGCATGATTGCGCATTAGATTACCACACTCACACACACACACCTTAGGCACATGTTATATATATAATATGTATCTCTCTCTATCTCATATATATACATATATATATATGCATATATGCACAATGTGGTAAAACAATGTAAACCATCACATCAACCAACCACGACTGGGGGGTCATCTTTATGTCATTCCATTTATAGGGGTACATCCAAAAACAAACCTCTCCTGAGAAGGTTTCTCATTGAGTTTACCACACTAATATACATATATATATATATATGAGTATTCATGTACAGTATGCATCAATCATGTAACCTGCAAATCCGCATCACTATGAAGGACCAAAACAGCTGCGCCCCGTCATCCCCCAGTCATTTCACCTGCAGCCATGGGTCTGTCGAAGGTGAGTTGCAGCGAAGAAGTACCTTGACGTTGCACCAGGCCACGTTATGGCCACGGCAGGATGGCAGGAAAAAGGGTGGGAAATGATGAATTGACCATTTGGTGGAGGCCAACATCAAAAAGACGTCATCCTCCAGGTTTTTGATTGATGCGTTTCAAGTTGTGCTGGAACAAAAGGTCCTTCCAAGCACAATTGGATCTTCGGAATGACTGAAATTCAAGGTCTTTCCCTGCCCTGTCAACCGGGACGCGCCTACTTTGGATGATGGTTTGCTATAAGTGCTGAACAGGTCCGATTGAGGTTAAGCTCTCGTTTGAATCGCAGCATTTGGCTGTTTCTGCCGCCATTTTGAAGGATGATATGCTGAGTTAGCTCAGTGGTTCGCAACTGGTTTCTGGCCCCATTGTAAATGAATAGTGCTGGGCTGGGGGCCAGTTTCGTTAACAACCCAGTCGCCTCCGCCGCCCCATCCTACATACCCCGTATGCTCCATCTATGGCATTACAAGGTGCCAACCAGATGAACATGCCAGCCATAGAAGCGGAAATCCCCCAGACCTGGTCTAGCATTTAGATCCCTTTTCATTGATCATCCTTTTTCCCATCCTTTCCCTATCTTTTTCCCAGGAAAAAGTCGCCATGAATCAGGGTGTGGGTTTTTGGATCAGCCCCAGGCCTCCACCCTCCTCTGCTCCGCCCTCCAGCTGCACGGGGACAAGGGCCGCGGGCTGCACGGAGACCTGTGGCACCTGAGTCACCGGGCGGTGGATGCTAAGGACCGTCTGGGAAGATTTGGGAGCGTGGTAAGGGTGGGAAAAATCTCACCAACGATGGGATCAATATGAGTGGGAAATCAAATGTGATCTAAATATATCTAAATTACTGCAATATAATGTCATTCGATATCGGGCTCATGGGGATACAACGAATCATGTAAATATGTTCTTTTTTTCTGACATCTTTCTGGGGATTAGGGTTGACTTGAGGATTGCACATTAAGATGGAAGTGAAATTAGGAGTTTGTTTCGATGCAAGTTTTTGCCAAACAAAGTCTTTAGGATTGAATTGAATATTAAGCACTCGGCTTTGAAATGCTATCTTGGAGTACAGGATGAACTCTGGGCTATCCAGCCATGTCACTGGGTAGTAAAGGTTATTTTATGTACGGGGGCCAATGCCAAACTTGTTTTGGTGACTGGGAATGTGGGTTGGGGGTTGGCCAAATATGAAACTCCGTTTTTCGGAATATTTTGGTGTGACAAATTGTGAAGAGCTGGGAGTTTGGGGGTTTTATTTGGGCTGGTTCATGGCTGCATGGAGACAGTTTGGTTTCCACAAGAAACCCATGCAATCAACTTGCGTCCGCACAGATGCCAGTCTTCATTTTTTGGACTGCTTTTGGGAGGCAAAAACTAATCACAAAAAATACCTGCTGGTGTAATTGGCATATGATGCATATGTGACTCGAGTTCTTTGTATCCGAATCCATGGGCTGTCAGCTATCAGACTTTCTATCCTTTCGTGCCCAAAATCTCAGGCGGTTGAACCCGAAAAGTAGGTGGGGGTTCACCACAAGACCAAGTGGGCCCAACAGTTTCTGGGTTGAGAGCTGGCATGCTCCTAAATGGGATTATCCCCGAAGTCCATACTTGCTCACTCATTAATTAATTCAGGGCTCAAGCCCTTTCTGACATGCCCAAGTTAAGCAATTCGTTAATATGATATAATATGCTACCATGAGCCGTACCAAATAGGATGAACATCTAGGTCTTTGGCCCCCTTTTGAGTGGGTTGTCTATAGAAGCCCCTACCCAAGTTCCACGCCCAGGAAACGTTGCCTGCCTTTGAGCTGCTGAACGCCCATGCCCTCTGCTATGGTGCAGAGGCTTCGCCAGGGATGAGCAAGTGGATGGCCATGAGAAAACATGGAGAGAATGAGGGCTCTAAACGTGTACCGTATACATATATATATATACATACATATAATTATATATATATACACATACACACACATATATATAGACATATGTGATTCATATGATGTTATTGTGAAATCATAATCCAGTTTTAAATGATATTCAATTATATTTAGTTGATGTTCCGGAAAATGGTTTCCATTGTTCCAAAAGGCAGACACGGAGATTCAGGCATGCTTTTGACATAGCAAACATTAGCAATCGTGGAGAAGAGATGAACAGTCATGTGCTCGGCTGTTGGTTTTACATTGTTTTTAACATCGTTTTATACTATGACCTGAAATGGAGGTTTCCTAAAATGGAGGTTACCCTAAATCCTCCAAGTCATTAGGCCATGACGTAGTATTGAAAGCCATGGTGACTTGGGGATCCCCCATTTTGATGAAACCCCAAATGGACATAACCTCGCCAGAGTTTTTGGGAAAATGGTGTGGGATCACAACCATGGCTAAGGCACCATCGGAAGTTCGTGAGCTTTGTGGGCACTTAGCCAAGGTGGTCATAGGAGGCCTCGGTTGAAAATGTGATCTGAACCTGGGAAGCTCTTCTTCCTGCAGGGAAATATGGAAAATCGGACACCATTTGTGGGGGAATATGTAGGAAAGATATGGAAAGATAGGAAGTGGGTCAAACTCAAGTCAAAACGAACAGATTCGGAAGTGAAACGAGATTGATGTTATTGTGTGCCACACTTGGCTTATTTGGTGAACATACCTGAGCAGATGCTACAAAAATCTAAAAAAATACAAAATGTCATATGTGTGCCATGGTCCAAGTTTAGGAAAATGGCCCATGTGCTGGGATGGGCATGCCACCATTTGTAGGAGTTTATGTACCCGTTGTAAGGATTCGCACCCATGATGAGATGGATGGCCATAAACCATATAATTACCATGTCTTGACCATGGCACAGATGACCAAGATATCTTAGGATAGACCCTTGGCTTCGTCACGTTCACTCATCCAATAGTTTAGATGCACATCTTCCATCTTGGTTACTGCGTTCGTGATACATTCAAATGGTCGTGTTCGCACACTCTTGGTGGCAAAACCAAGATTTTCAGGGTGGTTCAACTTGTCCAATCATTAAAACAGCATCGCACATATCGGAGTTTGGTTCAAACCAAACCAACCATGGTTTCAACCACCATTTCTTCCGGTTCAACCAATTTCCAACATCTTTGCGCCGCCAAAAACCTTCGGTTCAACTTGGGAGGCCGCCCCGCGGTAGCACGATTGGCAGAGACGCTGCTGACGCTGGAACGGCTGCAGGTGCCATTGCCACGGCGCTTGCAGCAGGTTGGGGGCGGCCCTGTGACGTTTGGGGGGATCCCTTGGGAGGTGAAAAACTGGTGGGTTTTCCCTAGATATTCCATGCCTATGTCAATTCACAGTAATTAGGGATAATTAGGGTAATATACCTAGGCTTACACGTGATTTCGGCATGGTTTGCATTGGGGACACATTCTGCCGTTGCAATGGGATATGGCCATGCTTTGGACAGAATAACTGAATTCTAGATTCTAGATGTCAATGCTTCTTTCCGCATCTTTATGGTGTAAATGCATGAAATAGTAAATACTCAAAAAAACATGTAAAATGTAGGCAACAACTCGATATGTACATATATATGTAAATGGACGATTTATGTTAAATTTGTGTGCGCACATGATGTGCACATTTATGTGTGCAGTATCTAAGTGTTTTGTGCTTTACCACTCCTTCCAGTGATATGGTCAACCCCAAAAAATAGACCTATCTTCTTGGTATGGTCTACGATACGACCAAATGGGAAATGAAGCAAGTTGGACGGTTTTTCATTTGGTTTGCCACATGACTCGGTAATACAGATACAAAACAAAAGCATAACGATGATGATACAATTCAGACAGAAACATCATGTCAAGGTAGGATGAATAAACACTCCTTCTTCTTACCCTGGGACAATCACAGCTATCCACTATCCTACCAGCAATAATTTTTCCCACACAGAAGCGCTCCCCGTCATAATAGGATTAAGACACACTATGACACACTATATTTTCCGACTATTCACTGTCCAATGGTAAACGGAGGGAGCGATTCGCAGCTAGGGGTATCCATGTTCTCTATCAATGCTTATTAATTGGGGAAATTGGGGAGCCAAGGAGCTACGAATAGAATTTCCCAACCACATGATAGCAAGCTCAGGCAACCCAAGAGTTGTGATTTTGCAAACTTGCCTGCTATATCCTGCTATCGCAAGTAGCTCTTCCTGACGTCTTGATGATAGTGTATTAAACAGCTCTGGCTGCAGCTTATATCCCATTAGTATACCATACCATACTTTTCTATACCATGAATGTTCCCATTGATATACTCATGTATCCCATTAAAGATGGATAACCCCCATCAAATCCCAAGTTTTTTCCCTGGTTTATATTCCAATTATGGTTATTATCCCTGTTTTGGTTGGTTGTATCCCATTAAATCCCATAAGATGAAAGCCACTAAAAAAATCATAATTTCCTATTAATATTCCATCTATGCACCACGAAATCCCATGAAGATATATATATATATATTAAAATTCCATCAATATCAAAGAAAAGTTACCATAAAATCCAATTAAAATGGCCAGTCAAAGATGGCTACTGCCGCCGCAGTCCGCCGTGCAGCGCCTTGTGGTTGCCTGTGGCGCGGCCCCGCGCGGCCTGGCTGCAGCAGCAGCGCGGCTGTGGTGCTCAGGGGCGGAGATGGAGGAACTCTTTGAAAGGCAGGGGGGTGGAGGTTCATTTGGCAAAAAGTATGGGATTTTCATAAGATTTTAGTGGGATTTAATGGGGTTTTATGGCAACATTTATATATGGGATTTTATGGCATTTGATGGTGTCTAGATGGAATATTGATGGCATTTTTTTTGTGTTTTCGTACGGGGTTTTACAGGATGTATAGGGATATAACCAACATAGATGGCCATTCCAATGGGGGAAACCGATGGTTAACCACTGATGAATGTATCAACCTCGAAAACTTGGGGATATAGCTGAATATGACTGATATACCCAACAATGGGGGATTTATAACCAACAATGGGAGAGATATAAGATTTAAGTGACAATTTGATACATTGCTAATTTTTCATTGGCAAATGTTGTCATTTTGATGGAAAACAGATGAAACATGCGGACCTTTGATGGACAACTGTGTACAACTGTGTGCAACTGTGGAAAAGAATGGGAAACTATCAACATTTGATGGACAGATCTGTGATTTTTGGATTGAACATTTTGCAGCTTCTGCTGTGACCAAAACATGATGAAGAACGCTGTTATACGGTATTTTTTATAGGAAACAAGGGCAGAGGTTTGAGCAATGACCGAAAACTCATGTGATCTCTGCCTTTGAAGGATGGCCCTGGCGTTAAGAGTTCAACTCTTCTGGTGGCGTCATGGTAAGTTGCAAGAAGATGCGCGGAGGTTTCGGGAGAGGCGGGGGACACCAGAGAGGATGGGCAGCAGCGAATTTTTGGCTTTCATTGGTGTGATTGGTGTTGCAAATGATAGGCGTTGCAGACATGGTAGTGATTCGTAATGCGTAATAACAATAATAGTAAGAATAGTAATAACAGCAATAATGATAATGACATATAATAGTAGAAATGGTAAGAAGAATATGTATCCGCATTGCTGTAATTATATGTAATTATCCTATTGCCTGCGGAGCTGTGAGCCCCGACAATCTTGGAGTTTGATGATTGGGCTTCCGGTTTGGAAAAAAAGTCATCCGATCCCTCGAAAATCAACGATACACTCAACGATACACCGTCCTAAAAGGGACCTCCACATCAACAGATCCTGAACAGATCCTTCACAAAAACAGAGTTTACGGAAAGTGCTTATGCTTCGAGGAAGGGGTATGAAGGGGTTATTCAGTACCTTTTCAGGAGTTACCTGCTTATCTCTGTGGCAGTAGGCCGACAGTTCTACAACCCTCAATAGGTTTATGAGAGGAGCACCAAGGAGCACGGAGCACCTGGAAGCAACAAAGCTACCACCGTTTTGTAGGACTGTTGACATCCTTGACAATCAAACGACTTTGAAGGCTTTTTCATGTTGTTTTTTCAGTTTTCTGATGGTTCTGATGCCACCTTTCCTGGACTTTGTTTACAGGATCCACTTTGGGGGCTGTTTGACATTGCGGCGAGTTCTTTTAGACTGCCAGGAAAACGACAGCAACGCCAGTGAATGTTCTTTATAGTCATATTTGTCCCCTAGATCAGTGCGTTCCTTCGTCAACTCCTTTTTATGCTCTTTAGCTGAATTTCGCATCATTGCGAATCAAACAATCTGTTTTGACACGCGCTCGCATCCAGATGAGATTTGAAACCAAATATACGGTTGGGATACGTCAATGTTTGTTGATTAGGTCCCCATAATTCACCACTTCCCCACAAAACGCACATCACATGGCTCGCCACATCAGCTGCAGGTGCATCCGAGAGCTTCTGAACACCCAGGTTGACCGATGGAATCGTGGCTCGTTTGACCCGCGTCCATGTCGTGGGCAATAAAGATAAAACAATAATCAAGTAAGCGTAACCAATCACCGAGTTGAATGGAAATCATCAATCATGCAAAAAAAACAACCATAACCACGGTTCTTTCATTCTTTGCGAGCTATGGAATCCGACTTGGACTGCACTCACCGTGAAACACTTAGAATTCTCCTGCAAGACTGAAGATTGCTGCCACAAAAATAGCAACAACACCACGGTTCAGTTTAATCAAAAAGATGGGAATTAATCAATCAATCAACCACCAAATCATGATCTTACTGGTAGTATGAGCACGGATGATTTTACTCGCAAAACATGGTTGGGATTGACTGGAATCCGACCCCTAAAACTGGCTTGTGCTTGTATATAATTTGTTGAGTCACTTTTTTCTTCTGGTAGCATGTTTGCATTTCAATTCAGACCATATTGGTGACCTCCTGCAAGGTAGTAAGTCCTCGTAGGCATTCGTTCCAACACCACTTTGTGGGGGTTCATCAGTTTATTCACGTCTCAAATCATTGGTCTGGAATTGGATTGGAGGGATACACATGGAAACAATGCAAGAGACCCTGTATATTCATGTTCAACCATAGGAACATGCAAATCTATACCATATGGATCCAGAGTGTCCTTGCACATTGTGAATAGTGAACATATAATTCAAAAAACACAATTGGGACTTGAAAACCAGTGGATTTAGATTAAAGTCAGGTTGAAAGTCCCAATCAGTTCAGAAAACTATGACTCTTCCGCTGGATTTTCCTAGAACCTCCCAGCAGTCCACATAGTCCACCTTCCAGGTGCTCTCTGGGATGTGGGCGTTGTACAAGCGCTCCAGCCACACATCGATGCCGAGCCAGCCAGCTGAAGTCCAGTTTCGTTGGATTTTCGTGTGGAATATGATGATTATGTTGGATGAAGATGTGGGGAATGTTTACGAATAGCTGGTGAAGGAATCTTTATAGAAATAGTTGGATGAATATTGAAATTTGATGAATAAAAAATCATTGGGGATGGTAATTGAGAGGGATTTTTGTCTACCCATGAGGGGTGAATTTTCATGGATGGATGGCCATGGCACATTCATCCCATGCTTTGACGATGACAGATATGAAGTTGATGCGAGGTGTCGATGGTAGATAGTTGGGAGGCTTTTCTGAGAACCCCACTGTCCCAAGAATCCGAATCCCAATAAATCCCCAAAAATCCAACAGTCATCCCCATACTCCAATAATACCATAGGATCAACTGATGACTGGAGCCGCCGAGGTTAGCCCAGGGCCTGAAATCACAGGAGGTGTTGAGGTGCCGATGCTGGAGTGTTGATGCTGGTTTCACATTGGGATGTCCTTTCCTGGTTGGTTAATTGATGGAGGTCAGTAGTAAAACGTCGTAAAACTATGGCTTCAAGAAACACCAGGGGAATTCATAGGGAATTACCAGGTCAAGGCGGTAACCACCGGTTTCATCACGTTTCATCCGGGTGTTTGGATGCTGTTTTTCACCTCAGTTTGATGGTGAATTGTTCAATCATTTTATGCTGGTTGAATCCCCTAGTCTTGATGATTAAATGTGGTTGCCTTTCGATGTTTGCTGCTGATTTTCTCCCCAGGTCTTTGCAGCTGCTGGAGCATTTAGCCCTGCTGCGAGCTGTGCGTCCGCCCATGTGGTGCTTTGGTTGCTCTGGTGCTTAGGTGGTTTAGTGATCCCTACCCGTAATATCAATGGGTTGGTTAAAGGGAAAATCTACAGCAAACCATGGTTTTTACGACCAACTATAGGGGTTTCCCGTAGATTTTCCCTAACACGAATCCATTGATAATAGTGTATAATATTATATAATACTATATATATATATACATAGCTGGTTAGTAACTGGTTAGGATCAACCGTAGCTACACCCCTTATATGGGATAACCATGGATCACCCGCAAATCCGGGACAAATCGGATCACCAGGGCATCGAAGTGGGATGACCCTTATACAAACACCCCCCAGAAACCATGATTGATTAGGGGATGAAACAACATATTCGGGACCATACCATGGGGGTGTTTTTTTTGATACAAGAAAGGGATGGGATCCAATTTCATTTAGGACTTGACCCAATGATGAGGATTTTGATGGGGTTCGAAAATAGGAGACAATTTTATTATAGGCATGGTGGCAGGTTAGTTGGGTTTCCAAAAGGGTATACGTCATCCATATTTTTGGCGGTTTAATTTGGGTGGTACTTCCATGTGGAGTGATCCTCAGAAACTAGATCGTTGAAATAGTCACTCATGGCTCAAGATCTGTCTATTGATTGTTGTCTTGAGCTTGAGATGCCTTTCTTCATGAATAATGAACCACACCACAGTTCGACTGGACACTTGTGGGATTTCAGCCATCCCCTCAAAAGGGGTCTCTTACAGGTTGGTTAATATTGGTTACTTATTGGTTAGTTTTGATCGATTCGATTAGTAGCTTCCACTGGCACTGGGAAAATCACTGGGGTTCCAATCGTTTGCCCATTATTTTCCTTATTACGTCCCTTCATTTCCCTGTTATTTCCCTTTGATTATCCTTTGATTTTCCTTATTAGTTCCGTGTCATTTCCCTGTTCATTTCCTATTAATCATTTCCCCTTTATTTTCCTCCTTATGTCCTTTTTATTTCCCTATTTTTTCCCCTAACTTCCCTGATCCTATTATTTCCCTCTATTTCCCTATTAATGCCCTATAATTCCCCTAGTATCTCCACATCATTTCCCTACTATCTCCTCATTACCCACTTACCCACCCAAGCGTATCTGGGGGTGCCTCCTGGTGAAGCGAAACCCTGTGTCCCAGGCGTGCGTTCATGTCAGCGCTTTTCACCAGTCGGGAGAAGTGGCCCCAGGACGTGGAATGATGGAATGATGGGAGTGGGGGGAACTGTCTCAAAATGGCCAAACCATTTGGGTGAATGGAGGATTACCCTCTGGTTATTTAACATAGCGATGGAAAATGGCCCATTTGCAGATGATCCATTATGATTTACCTATTCAAAATGGTGATTTTCCATAGCTATGTTAAATAACCAAAGGGTATCATTTCTGGAAACTATTCAATAATCAGATGCAATAAGATCAATAAGTGTCCTAAGCAGTAGGAGCTACTTGGTGGTTCATCGCAGTTAGTAAGTGGGGTAGAACCCCAGTCATAGCTTGAGTAATCCTACTTACCCGGCTTGTAACTGGGGGTGTGTAACCCACTTAGTTACTGACTGGGATGAACCATCAAATGCTATACGGTACTACATATATAATCATATATACAGACAAAAGCGGTTGGCAATTGGATTGTGAACGCGTTTGCTTACACTAGTGAGTTTCAAGCCTCTTCCCTCTTGCGATAAACACCACCAGAAAAACCAAAGTGGCATGCGGTGGATTTGTTCATTTTGGAATCCGTAACATCTACAATTTATTTGTATTTATTATATGTGAATGTGTATGTATTCTTGAGGTGCCATGATTAGTAGATGAGGTTAGCTTGGCTGAGGTCGCAACCGGCGAAATCGTTTCTTTAGCCAATGGTATTTCCTGATTCTGCATTCCCTACTCTCCGAAGTTTGTGAAGGTGACAAGATACGAATCACTAGATG
This sequence comes from Symbiodinium sp. clade C Y103, assembly GCA_003297045.1. Taxonomy (NCBI): domain Eukaryota; class Dinophyceae; order Suessiales; family Symbiodiniaceae; genus Cladocopium; species Cladocopium sp. clade C. The sequence goes on along the minus strand of BGPT01000443.1, from coordinate 204,186 downwards.
GTACACAACTGAGGATCATTTCAGTGGAGCTGGCTCTCAAGTAACCGGAACTTGAAGTGACTTCAACTTTCATTCTCGGCCTCCGATTTTTGCCACTGCATACTTCAGGAGTGGTTCTTGACTACAAAGCTCCCAAAACTGGTTTCAGGGAACAAACATCGGGAAATTCCAACCGTATGGATAGCTCAGCATAAACACCCATCACTTTGCTGTCAATCTAGGAAAGACAACTCATTGCTTCAGGAGGATTGCGTGGAAACCGTATGGTTGCTGACAAGCATCTTGAGGCCTGCGACGGTTGAGTCCCGTGAATCTGGCAACAACCTCGGGCCCAGCGTAGCAACAGTTGAAGAGCTGGAAGTTATGAGTTGCTATTAGTATCATTTGCATACCATGTTTCACATCCTGGGGCCGGCTATTCTTGGTATGGCTCAAAATTATGGTAGCAATGCAATGAACGGGGTCATTTTAGTTGAAAACCATCCATTTTTCAGTTTCCATTCTGCGACATATCCATTCGGGTGTCGAGTAGATCCATCATCCCCTGTTCTGGGTAAATCTTGGTTGGGCAGTTTGATACTTGAATCTTCTGCAATTTGATGGAGGTATGCCTGCCGGCTAGCTTGAAAAAAATGCAGGGTAGCTAAGACTGGCCATGACATATATCTCTCATTATCTCTCTAGCTATATGGGATCGAAATGGTGTCCCATTTTTGCCAAGACTACCTATGGTTTTATAGTTTGCCCTCTGGTAGTTTGTTACACGGATAGCTATGGAAAATCACCGTCTTTGATGGGAAAAACCATCGAACTATTTTCATTGGCGATGGCTTCCATAGCCATGTGATATAGTTTACTGGAGGGAAAAAGTAAGCACCCCCGTTGAATTCCAATAATGTCCTCAGTCTATTCCATTGAATTCCATTGAATTCCATTAATATCTCAAGTCTTTTCCATGACATTCCATGAGTATCCCCAGTCTATTCCATTAAATTCCAGAAATACATCTCATTCTGTAATACACCATGAATGCATTCCATCAATATCCCCAGTCTATTCCATTAAGTTTCCATTTTGATGGACCATGGCTAATCACCATTCATGATGATTAATCACTACAATTGATTACAATTGCTGGTTGATTATTTCATTAGATTCCAGAAAGATGCTTACCGAAGAGTAATATCCCCATCAATCTCCCGTAATGCCAATTCAGTTGGTCTATGAGCCCCATTAAATTCTATCTCTGATGTCTCATTAATGGACCATGAATATCAATTTTTGTTGATTAGTCTTCATGAGAATTAGAACATAGATATCATGTATAGATATTTGTACATTCATATACTTTGAAAAATGCCCTCTGGTAAATTAACAGTTCGACCCTGAAAGTCACCAATTTTTAGTAGTTTCACTAATCTTCCAACCCCGATTAATGGCAGGGTCTATGTTGATTTACTGGAGGGTAACATTAAATCTAGAATGTTGATCCCCATTTTTTTCGATGCTTTCTTTGCTCCGAAATTCCTTGCAGGCGTACTCCTTTTCAAGCCTTGGTGCCTCCCGACTTGGTGATCCACGCTGCTGCGCATGCAGGTCATAGATGGTTTCATGCTGTGGGAATCTAGTGGGGTAAAACCAGCATGAATGGGAAATCATCGGGAAATAAAGCATGGATATAGCTTACTTTTTTGGTGTTTACAGATTGTGCTCTGGTAATCTAAGAGTTTGCCATTGAAATGGCCATGGAAACAACAGGAAAATCATGTAGAAATGGGCAATTTTCACTGGCTACTTGAAACTACCAGAGCGCCAGCAAAAAAAACTATGGAGTACTATGGAGATTCTAAATGTTTGGCAAGTAACTAGATGTCTGCAAATGGAGGTTGCAAATGGTTTTCTTCATTCAGCAATGCAAAGAATCTACCCTTTGGCCATGTAAATGTTTCGTGCTGTAGGTGTTCTCTTCCCACTGATTGAGAAGACTAGGGTCCCATTGAACAACCACGAGGTAAAGGGTGGCAAATGGGCTGGTATGTTAGGGATTAATAGGGATATTCACAACTAGAAATCACAATAATTGGGATTTAGAACTCCTTACTGCATGCACTGCATGCTCAACAAGCAAAGTCTTAACCCATAATATCAAGCAGCACCCCCATGTTGGTTCCCAGTTTTCTTGAATTGGTTTAAAGGAAATTCCAAAAGCCAGCATATTCGCGGGACGAAGATCAGTTTTCCGGCAACATTTCGGCAGAAAACAAACCCATTGAAGATCCAAACTGCCGCTATTTTGTTGCTTCAGTTCAGATTCCCCTTTCGTTGGGGAAAAGTCGATTTTTTCAGTTTAAACTTTAGAACCTAATGTTTTTTCGGATTAAAACATGTTTTTTCCAGCGTTTTTTTGACAGGTTGGTCCCTAGGACCCTGCAGGACGGACCATCTCTCATGCAGACCCTGTGGAGACTGCCTCCATGCTGCACCTTGGCGAATGGCCGAGGTGTTTTTGGGTGAAAGATGCGCAAAAATGAACACTTTCAGCTTGAAACACCATGAGGTCAGGGTTCACCGTTTTTTTTCCCAAGAAACACGTGCCATATAGATTGATCTTACTGGTGCTTAGTAGGGAATGGGGGAATGGGATGATTATCAATGGTTATTATAGGTCATTCCCTCATTCCCTGCTAAGCACCAGCAAGTAATTAATCAACATTTGGGGTCAACGCATGGTTTGCAGGGCCTCAACCCCCATGGGTTTTCCCGCTGTCCATGGCGCCCCAGGTTCTCCTTGGAACGCCTCATGAATCCAGTGGCCTTTCGCCAGGTGCAGATTCCAGCAGTTTTGATGGGAAGATCATGGGAATCTCATGGCAATGGGGATTCAACTGACGTTACAAATGTCCATATATATATATATATATGGATGGTTATAAATTATAAATGATGATTTCAGTGATTTTCCAAACCAACTCCATTTTTGATGAGGATTTCCCAGCTAGCCATGACTAAATAGCGAAGGGTACTCTCCCCATGAATGCCCATTAGTCCCAATTCAGTTGGTTTACAAACCCCATGAACAGTAGATATAGCATAAATCCATATAAATCCCATATAAGACTCGATTTTGGTGAGTTAAAACAACTATTAGTTGCTTTAACTAATAGATCTATCTTTATACCTACCATTAACATCCGTAAACTTGACCTGGTTAAAGGAAACCAAATTTCCAGTGGACCAACCCTCCCCCTACGTTTCTTTCTTGGCTCTTGAGGTGCTGTGGCAGCACCAGAGTCTGATTCGCGCACGGCTGAGCGATGACACCCCTGCCGTGCTGTTGGGTGCGTTGGCGAGAGGCTCTTGGGTAGGTGGCCTAAGGTCATTGATCCTCCTGGAGGATCATCTGAAGTAACTGGTTAGGATCACCACGATTATGCTCCACACACACACACACGGGATTACCATGGCCCACTTGGCTTGCCAACCAGGGGTTTCTCAACCCGTTACTAGGTGGGATGATTCTCCAGGACTTGGCATAGATCTAATTTGCTTGGAAGTTGTGCTAAAAGCCATTGCGCTGCTGGATCGGCTAAGGTTGGCTAGATCACAGTGGGTACCTTTCCAGGGGAGCATAATGTACATGTATCAAGCATGGTGTGATCAATGCTGTGGGGACTCAACAAAAACAGTATGTCAATCTGAATCCCACCACATCCAATCACATCCATCACCCAACTCCCGGCAACTGACATGTCCTCTGAAGTGCAGGTGGCAGGAGCAGTTCCAAGATGCCACCCTGGTGGAGGGAAGAAGTGTTGAGGCAGCCGGGAAGACGCGCCCGAAAGACAAAATGCGAGCACCCACAACCATCAAATGGAAAAAAACACCATGAACCATATCAACATCTAGCAACGGAACTTTCCATCACTTCCCAAAATCAAAAAGCCAAGGAACTTTCCAGGCAACTTTCCATCAACCATATGACCCGTCAGGCCCTGGGGCGGCCACCTGCGACGTCTGTTCCGCGCCCTGCGATGCTTCACGGGAGAGCAACTGACGCGAGCGCAGTATGCCAAGGAGCTGCTGAGCTTTCAGGCAGATGGGTCAAAGATTTGGATACTTTATGGGTTTTACAAGCTTTTTCTTTGTTTTTGTGTGATTTTTAGTTTTTGTAGGGCTTTAACATGGTTTTAATATTTGATTGGCATAGTTTGGCCAGTTGGCGTTTTCAATTTTTTCGGTGTCAAAACGTAAAATGGACCAAAAAACATCCTCCAAAAACAACTAGGAAACCATTTGTGAAGGGTCAGATTTCTTCAAGGAATGTTATCCTACAAGCTACAAACAATCAGGACATATCACAATGAACTGGCCATACAAATGGTATATGATTGGTAAATCTGTGTGAACGACATGTCTTTAATGAGCACTATAGGGGAATGGTTCATACCTGGCGGAATGAACTTCTATTTGTCAGGTATTTTCATATTCACCTGTTTGCCGGAAATTTGATAGGGTCCATTTGGAATGCACTTGGGGCCTTGGGGCACTTGATATTATTCTCCTGACTTCGGCTCCACTGCTTGGGGCGCCTGTGAGAATTTTCCGATGGTAAGAAGTGTGGCCAAGGTCTATGAATGATCTGCATCAGGGCCATATCACCCACCAGAAGGATTTATCCACGATGAAATGCCCCCCAAGCATAGACCCTGCCAAATTCAGGGTCGGAAGACCGCTTTCCCCTCAAAGTGGGCTATTCTCAGTGTATCTGTATAAGTTACTCTAGATACTCTAGTTGGAGGAACGGTTGTTGGACGCTAAGTGGATTATGTAGTTTGTCTGAAAACGGCTATACTCCCAAGATGGCAGTATATCATTTGGATTCATTTGGGAACTGATGATCAGCCCAGATGAACCCTAAAGGATTGTTGGTGGTCTAGTTTAATTTTCCAAACTCAAATGTCACACCAAAATACCATCTGGCAATTTGATGCAGTTGTAGAACATCACCATTTTTACAGATCGGGCTTTCAGTTTGCAACTGTAACAGATAACCAGAGGGTAAATGTCCCTTAATCCATTCATATCCCTTAATCCATTCATATCCCTTAATCCATTCATATCCCTTAATCCATTCATATCCCTTAATCCATTCATATCCCATCCATTCCCAGCCATTATCCATTAACATTCCATTATATAGTTTAATATTCCCATATTTCATGACACCTATCCCATCATAAGTCAACCAGAGGGTTTGTGTGGCCTGACCTTGCAGCTGGCAGTTGGCAGATCTGGGTCTGACCTGGCAAGCGCCGCTCTTGCGCGCCCTGGGTGTGACGCCGGCCTCGGGCAGCTTCGCGCGCAGCGCGGCCAGGGAGGTCTTGAGGCGAAGCCAAGGGTCAAACATCGAAATCAGTTGGTTTATATCACCATACTACTGTAACCCCCTGGTAAATATACATAGACCCTGAACATCACCAATTTTTAGTGGAAACTAGTCTTCCAACCCCTCTCCTTTACTGGGGGGTAACCCTAGTAAGCATATAGTAACTGTGGCTATATGTAGCTACCAATATATGTAGGTACCATAAGTGGACAATTTTCCGGCAAGCCATGTTTGATTCTTGGAGAAGATTTGATCATTTTCGGGCCATCGCCTTGGTTCTCAGTTCCGCGTTCTGTGGAAAGACCCACATCTATTGCCTTTGGGTCAGGTTCCAAATTTGCTTTTCGCAAAACCATCAAACACCTATACTATAATACACAGTACAGATACCCGGAAAATCGGAACAACATATCCCAGGTTGATTTTACTTTTAGACACATTTATCATCATTCCTATGGTAACCCTCAGATGCCAAAAAAGTGTTTCCAGGATGTTAGTTCGATGATTCGTTTTTCCGGTAATTTTTCAGGTTTCCAACTTTTCTATGTTTTTTGTCTTTCTTTTGTTTCGGGGTGCTATTTAACTTGTATAAGCAGCCCAAATGGGGTCCAGGCAACGCCGTCGCAGCGATACATCGAGTCCCTGGGCTTTGCGCGCGCTGGGGGTCCTGTCATGGGACCTGCACGGTGCCGGTACCGCGGGTCTCGGAGCTATGGCAGGTTGGGGTGGTGGGAGTGGTATCTGGGATCAGGGATAAAACATATCCATCCCCCCAAAATGTGAGAAAAGTAACATCTTGCAAAATAGGGGCATATCGCTTTTCTAATTATATAGTTAATTAACTTTTTTGGGGGTACTGTGAATAGGCCATTGAGTTTTTGAATATGGCTTCTGTTTTTACTTGTTCGGTTTTGTTATAGTTTCGAGGGCAGATCACCAACAGTACGCCAGAAATGGGTAAAAAAGGTTTCACTTTCCAAAGCCATGTTTGATTACAAGAAAGGTAAGTCGGGTTAGTTCGAGAAACGCCATGATTGGGTTTGTGGACGGGCCTCATTTCATGGCCATTAAAGAGTAGGGGTTCCAAGTGTTCAGAAAACCCCAATTGATATTTCATATTCCAAATTGGTACAACATGGTGCAACATCCACTGGGACATTGAATTGTTTAAGATGCTACAGTATTTTACCCGATGTCCAATCAGGGACCAAGCAGACAAGATATGTCAACTTCTTGCATCTTCACTGGGAATAACATTTTGACACCCCAAATCTTGCAGCTTGTAAAATGGAACTTGTTCAATCCTGTGATTCCGCCAGGGCGCAAGTTGGTCTTCACGGGTGCAAGGAACATGAAAGCGGAAACAGATGCAGCACGGATGCAAGACTTGTTTGGAAGCCCTGTGTCGGATGCTGTATGTTTGACAGCCTGAAAACTAAGTGCCATCATGGCAACAAAGGGGCAAGGACATACTTTGCTACAACATATGTGAATATTTTTCGGCATACGTGTTTTGGCACGCGTTTATACAAGTTGAGTATCTTGAAGGGTTGGGAATTCATACTTGGAAAGGGGATGATCCTAACTTTCATATTTTTGGGATTCTGATGAGTGGCCTAACGGCCTGCCAGATGTTTCACAGGAGCTACCTAAGCCTTCTATCTTGGGGTAGGTATCCCCTTAAACATTTGGTATTGCCAACCCCGATCAAGAATTTTGCGTTGATTATATAATTTGGTTCGTCAGCCTGAAAAAGTGATCCTTTGCTCATTTTTGCTTTAAAAGTGGAACCTTGGAGATTTTGCAGGAAAACCCTAAATTTGGAGGTGCAAACCATGGTTTCCCACAATTTTGTCGTTCCATCAGCCAATCCATTGATATTCAATTCCACAGCCCAGAACGTTGACATGATCTGCGCCCTGAGGCAGACCGGCTCCTAAGTGTTGACCTGGGTTATGTGGATTCTTGGATTTTCAGGGAACGAGCCTCGAGGTTCTGGAATGATTGGAAGGTTGATCGGCGATGTTGAAGTAGTAATCAATAGTAATTCCAATATCATGGTAACGTTCAATGGATTGATTAATGGGAAAATTTACAGGAAACCCCTATATTTCATGGGAAAATCCATGGCTTCCTGTAGATTTTCCCTTCAACCAATCGTATGGTAATGTCAATAAGAAGCATATAATAAGCCATCCTCCAAAATCACCATCCCCAAACGGAAGGTTTATGGCATTAGGTCTCCCACATTATGGGGATTCAGCCAGTTCTGCGTGGATCCAACTGGCCATTACTGGGGGTGTATTGGGGAGGTTGCTTCGATCTCCATGATATTGACACACATATTTCTTTATATATATATATGGGTAATATACAAAATATAACCGGATAATTTGCACCCATATTTTTCGCCAACCGTTTGCTCAACTGTTGCGGAAAATCCGCAGCCCAGTGAGGCCAGACGTGTTGAAAATCATGTGTCTTTTTAATACCACCAAATAGTAAAATTGGGGAAATGGGCGGCCGATGCAAAAAAGTGAACTAATTAGTTAGTTGTTTCTTTGCTTTCTGGGTCTAAGATGGGGATTTGAACCAATACGAGAATTTGAAGCAACAACATTTAATAAATGGGGATGGCAAAGATGCAAACCATGGTACAGATCCGAATTGTGAATTTTCTTAGACAAGGTACAGCGAGGGTTCTCCCCCAATGAGTTTACTCCGTGTGATCCCCACCGTGGCTTGTATCCTAACACATATCATTACATTTTACCTGACATACAATCTGACATCTTCTCTTACATTTTATTTGAAATTTTACCTGCCATCTTATTTGACATTTGATGTGACAAAAATACTGACATTTGATCTGGCATTCTATCTTGCATAGAGTTCGGGCCTGGCGCGCCCCAGAGAGCTGGCAAGCTCACCATAGGGTTCTGGTCCAGCGTGCCGCAGCAAGCTGGTCGCTGTATCTGTCCCAGGAAGGTGGGCGTGTGGATTGGTGTGTGTGTGTGTGTGCGTGTGCGGGAAGTTCTGTTAAAATCTAGAGGCCCTCACCTGGCAGGTGGGGAAAAGAACTCACACGCAACAATGAAATCACTAATGCGGCAGTAGTCGACATAAACTGCCTTCTTCATCTTTTTTTCACCCACTTCGAGGGACATTGCACGGTAATTTTTGGACCAGATGTTCCTGCTCAGCAAAATTCGTGGTGTAATTGCCCAAACATGCCCGAGTCATACTGACTTCAGAGATCTCAATGTGGTAAACCCAACGCCACAAACCATCCCATTAACCCACCATGACTGAGGGGTCATTTTATCTTATCCCAAATAATGCACCTCTAGTGGGGATGGTTTACTATTTTATTATTGGGTTTACCACGTCATGTGTGCATATATATACTTATATAATTATATACATACACATACATATCCCGCAGCCATACCTAACCCGCGCTGTTGCTTGTGGAATGAACGCCTGTGACATATGCTACAGTTGAAGACCATCCAGACTGGACATGTTGAAGACGCATTGGACATATGCTACAGTTGAAGACCATCCAGACTGGACATGTTGAAGACGCATTGATTGTCATTGCAAAGACGTTGTGTTTTATACATTCTGATTATGATATATATATATATGTAATACGTGTATGTTTTATATTCATTATATATTTTATGTAGGATACATAATGTCATATACAAAATATGTCTTACATTATCTACATACAAGCATCTATAGACACATGAATTTGTGAATTCTACAGGATTTTGCAGCGATGGAGGTGTGTTTCCTAACATCGGGCGAGACGCTCACAGTCCTTGACGATGAATTGCAAGGCAAAAAAGCCAAAACAGTGAAGAAAGCCTTAGCAGCCAAGGTTGGCATTTCCAGATTCAAGCAAAGACTCTTTGTGGAAGATGGTTTGCGGGAGATCCAGGATGATGAAGTTCTAGATCCGGTGTTTCTGAAGGTCCAGCTGGTGGTCTTGGAATTCTGGCCACCTGATGATGATGAAACACAGAAAATGATCTCGGCATCTTGTGACAACGACTTGGTAGCTCTTGAACACTTGCTGCAACAACCACGAAATCCTAATGAGGCAGACACAGATGGCATGACGCCCTTGTTTCACGCTGCGGAGCAGGGACATGTTCAACCTATGGAACTTTTACTGGAGGCAGGAGCAAAAACGGATGTACCTGAGTTCGCCCAAGGGCGCACACCATTGTGGAAAGCAACTCAAAATGCCAACCTTGAAGTTGTACGGTTTCTAGTCGACAATGGTGCAGCCAAAGATCAAGCAGATAAAAATGGTAAAACACCCTTGTGGGTTGCAGCTTTAAATGGCCACCTCGACATCATGCGTTTTCTAGTTGACAATGGTGCAGCCAAAGATCAAGCTGCAAACAATGGTGCAACACCCTTGTCGGCTGCAGCTCTGAAGGGCCACCTCCACATCGTGCGTTTTCTAGTTGACAATGGTGCAGCCAAAGATCAAGCTGCAAACAATGGTGCAACACCCTTGNTGCAGCTCTGAAGGGCCACCTCCACATCGTGCGTTTTCTAGTTGACAATGGTGCAGCCAAAGATCAAGCTGCAAACAATGGTGCAACACCCTTGTCGGCTGCAGCTCTGAAGGGCCACCTCGACATCGTGCGTTTTCTAGTTGACAACGGTGCAGCCAAAGATCAAGCTGCAAACGATGGTCTAACACCCTTGTGGGTTGCAACTCAGAATGGCTACCTCGACATCGTGCGCTTTCTAGTGGAACATGATGCAGCCAAAGATCAAACAGATAACAATGGTTCAACACCCTTGTGGGTTGCAGCTCTGAAGGGCCACCTCCACATTGTGCGTTTTCTAGTTGACAATGGTGCAGCCAAAGATCAAACTGCAAACGATGGTGCAACACCCTTGTGGGTTGCAGCTTCAAATGGCCACCTCAACATCGTGCGCTTTCTAGTGGAACATGATGCAGCCAAAGATCAAGCTGCAAACGATGGTCTAACACCCTTGTGGGTTGCAACTCATCATGGCCACCTCGACATCGTGCGTTTTCTAGTTGACAATGGTGCAGCCAAAGATCAAGCTGCAAACAGTGGTAAAACACCCTTGTGGGTTGCAGCTTCAATTGGCCACCTCGACATCGTGCGCTTTCTAGTCGAAGTTGGTGCAGCCAAAGATCAAGCTGCAAACAATGGTGCAACACCCTTGTCGGCTGCAGCTCTGAAGGGCCACCTCGACATTGCGCGTTTTCTAGTTGACAATGGTGCAGCCAAAGATCAAGCAGAGCGGTTTCTGGTCGCAGCTGGAGTACCCCATCGATTGTTTTGGTTGTGGTGACCAACTGTGAACTTGTGATTGTTTTGGTGGATGAGTTAATCTAATATGATCTAATGTGATGTTTGAGGATGTTCAGAGAAGCCCCAGCTCTCTTTTTTGCACTTCTTCTTCTGCTGGATATCTCGGATTGTCCGCGAATGTGTCAGTTTTGATTTCGAACATTTGAGGGTGTGGATCACTTGGGAACGAAAGCAGTGAATACATCAATGCCATTCAACGGCATTGTTTCATGGGATATACAATGTACTTTACATAGATAATATAGACTCATGCAGAGAAAATGAATCCCCTGTCTCAGTGTATACCAAATTATAAGCTCCAGCAGTAGCGGAGCTTTGGCTGCGCCAAGCAAAAAGTTGAGACGTGCTGCTGTTGTCTCGTCAGCTTGGCAAATAGTTGTTGAATTGAAGCGTTATATAATCGAGGCAAAGATTAAAGATCCTGCTCAAATACAGATAACTTGGATAACTTTTTTTTCCGCATCAAAGTAGATGGAACTCAGGTAGCCTAGGATACCTTTTGTGATACCCAATCGTAAAACCCAATTGGGGATGGTGACTATGGCACTGGGTTTACCAGGCATTCTGCAGGATAAGCCACATCACGCTTCAAGATGCCAGAAAGGTTGCCTTGATCGATTTGTGGGGCAATTGTCTCAATATACACATGCATTCAAGTAATTTCTGCCCTTCAATAACAAGCACCTGTGCAGAAACTCTGGTTTTCACTATCGGACTTGCTCATTTGGGGGTCTCATCTGGGGGCAGCTATCCCTGAGAGGATGGGATCCACAGCAATGTGGCCGTGCGCACCATATATCCCATATGGAGATCGACCAAATTCGACCAAAACCCATTATACATACCATATTTATCCATATTTTGTGGGTATGAACTTCCATAGAATCCCAGCAATCTTGGGGCTCACCATGGTATACCTAGCCATATGTTTCGGTTCTTTTCCCATATTATTGGAGGATGGTCATCAGTCGATGAATCGGCATTTGATTGCCCGTTGCATATAAGGATTCCCAATATGGGATGCATGTTTTCACCACACATGCGATGGAACATTCATATTCAAACGGTCGTCGCAGTTGCGGCCAGCTTTCAGGATATTGGTTTGAGTTCTGGCAAGGCGGGGGCCACCTGCTCCGCGGGTGAAAAATGGAAAAAAGGTAGGGGAACAAAAGTGGGCAGAACTGCGGAACTGATGTCACCATTTTGTTGACTTCCCCCTGGGGCAATTTTCGCATCAAGTCGTCTTGGGAACCCAGGTTCCCTTTCTGGGCGCTTGGCAGGGTGCGGACTCTCGCCGGAAGTGTGTCGCCTTGAAAGCAGAAGAGGCTCCCCAGTCGGTCGGGCCATGTTAGTGGATATATAACCATAGTTGTAGGTGTTACTTATGGGGTCTATTACCATATTTATACCCATAACTCAAACTGCACACCCACCAGGAAAAGACATCATGCGTGCAGTTTCTGGCAGCTCTAGTTGGGAGCAGCTTCAGTTTTTAAGACCTTGCAACGTGTCCAGCAACCGCCAGGAAAAACCTGAGAGGAAAGCCACTTTCGATCACCAGGAGCAGCAGTCCAACCCAGTGCTGCGGGAGCGACTGGCGGTATTAACCGGGTTTTCACGGTTCAACATCACTTTTTGGTGGGTGGATAGTGTTCTGTTACTATGGTAAAGAACCAACATATAGTTGATGTTTGTAGAGTAATTTCATGGAACCCAGCAAGAAAACGCTATTGCCTACTTTAGATTGAACTCCCTGCCAGAAGTTCTATCCAAGAATATTCCAAACATTTCCTGGCTTGAATATGCTGTTGTCCCCTAAAAAGAATAGAGGCACGGGGACAGGACATCTCCTCCAACCTGGTGACTGCAGGAAGCAAAACTTTGGACCCCACGGAGAAGATGGTCACGTGGCAGGAGTCCGGTGGACTCACACTTGAACGTTTTTAGAAGCATGGGGTCTTGGGATGTCTTGGGGAAACATCAGTGAAATACCATCTATTTACATTTGTTGAGTTTGAAAGAGTCATTCATCCGCACTATATTGGCACTGGCTTCGCGGATGCTGACGAGCAACTGATGAGCATTCACAAGCTGCATTTGTTGTGCAGGGGCTGCATAACTCCTGACCCAAAGAGGCCGGATCCATTCAGCGTCGATCCTCGCAGCAGACAGTTTGCCCTGAAAAGTCGCAGGATTTCAACGAGTGAACTGTTTCAAATTTTGGTTTGTCCAAAAAAATCTGGAAAGAGCAAAATCATCAAAATGGTGGTTGAAGGAGGAAAGTGGTGATCAACCATGAGATTTGGGGTCCTAGTTTCAGACAAATCCATACCGTTTGGATTTGGAATTACAAACTCAAGCATTGAGGGAGATGCAGCGCAACAATGACTGCAGTTAACTTAGTAGCTCGTGATCTATCCAGATAAGTGCAGAATTCTGGGTTTGGTTTAGATGTCAAACTCCCGATACATACATACCAGTTGATTAAATGGAAACGAAACGAACACCCTTCTACAGGTATGCGCCCTTTGAAGAGTCACCTGACCACTCCTGATGCTGAAGCATCTTGAAAGCTCATATGTCATATGTGTACGTATGATTTACGCATGTATATATATACTTATTTACGTATAAAATATTATGGTATAATGTGTGTATAATATTATATAGATATAGTTGTATGTATAATTGTATATATTATATATAATGTTTGGATGCCAGGGTACTACGGTTTTTGATCCATAACCATGTGGGACATCGACATATCGCCAGCTGGGGCGCCGTTTGCACAGGTCCCCGGTTGAGACCAGCGAGCATATCCCTGCCGTTTCTTCCGATCGAGGCTGGGAGAGTTGGAATTCGTGGAGATTTTGGGCATGTGTTTGTTATTTTTGGGTTGTTTGGTTATTTTTTGGGTAATGTATTGGTCATTTGTTGGTCTTTTGTTTACTGTAATTCTATGGACATGTTTGGCTTTGAAGGTCAATACTCTTGAGCCACATCGACTTGGATCTAGAAATGTTGATCTTTCAAATCTATCCGTTTCAACCAGCAGAGCGTGATGCAAGCATGAGAAGGGTGGACATCCAAAAGCAGAGCTTTGGCTAATGGTTAAACATCTTAGTTTTTGGAAGGATAGGACAGACCGATATTACAAATACGATTTTGATCATCAGACAGCATAGTTTGTTATGCATAATGCAAGTACATCTGCATCCCTTTTGATTTCTCCTTTGCCGGACGGATTTGTAGTGGATCAGTCACTGATCAGTCGGCCAAATATCGGAGGACAAGCCCCACTGCGCGAACGTCGAGTTCCGCTGGTATCGCTGGAACAATTTCTAGGTGCCTTTGCGGCGGAGGGCGGGACAGCTGGATCGTTGGTCAATGTGGAGGGGATGATGAAAACCATATGGAAAGATAATGGAAAATATGGATATGTGGAGGGTTGGTTCCTGAACTTGTGCAATCTTGTGGAAATCTAAGGGGTGCCGCTGAGCACTTTGACCGCTAACTGGGTGACCAAACGGTTTTTTGTCAAAAGATATCACTATGTGAAACCCATTTGAAACAAATGTGGAACGGATCAAACGAGCCAAGATTACTTTGAAGCTTTTAGTTTTCATAGTTTTCAATACTTGGACGATGTCAATACTTGTATGATGTACAATGTATCAGGGTCGCTCGCAAGCCAAGGACAGCAGGTTCCAAGCTGCCCCTTTTCATCGGGGCTGGGAAGTTGATGAGCGGCGAAATTAGTTTTTTCAAGGCCGGTCACACTGTCAAGTCAAATATTGCATTGAAGTATTGAAGCTAATATTTTCTTAAAGCTATTGCGTCAAAATGGTAATTGTTTCAAGTCACAATGACAGCCAGTGTTCAACGGCCACACTGCAAATTCGGAATGATATGATGCATGTTTCAGTTGCACAGCAACTGCGGGGAGTGGCATAAGTCTTGCCACTTCCTTGCAGAGGTTCCTCGCTGTTGCTCCCGGCTGCAGTGCAAATGCTTAGACGGAAAGATAGGGAGTGTACCAGAGAGCCCATTCCACCTAGGGGGCCCTAATAAGCAAGGTTTTACATGGTTTTACCATGTTTTACCTAGGATTATACTTAGACAAGATCAAACCCTAGCAAGGTTTTCGGAGTCCCAAGTGTAGGAGTGAAATGCTCGCATTGAGAAGAGATAGGCCCTGGAGGCTACGCAAACTGGAGAAACACGTCAAGCCGACTCTTGACATTTGGTCTTGCCAGGAAAAGCACTTTGATGGGCCATTTGCTATGCCTTGTTGGACAAGTTTCGCCCGCCAGCCCGGCGTTTGTGAAGCTTTGGAATCAACAATCATCAAACAGTCATGAAACATATTAAAACATCAAGAATCGTGAAACATCCTCCCAAATATATCCAAAAACAGTAAACAAATCCTGCTAACATCGAGGTCCAAACAGCTTCACAAGTTCGAGAAAGAGTCCAAGGAGATGGGCAAGGTGGGCGCCAGGGCGCCAGGGCTGGACCTCCCATTGCAACATGTAGCTGTAAAATATTCCGATATTATATACCATTAATATAACTTTACTAATCTCAAATAACCAACCATTGGTATATATAGGAAATTATATGAATATCCCATTAACATCTTAGTATCCCAGTATCTCAGTATCCCAGATCCAATTATATCTCCATGATTGTTTAAGCCCTCTGGGACAGGCATCCTTTTTCTATGCTTGGGTACTGGATGAAGGAGATGATGAACGCTCGCCATGGCCTCAAGGGAGCGTTCTACGTATCATTCCCAAATGGGTGGTTTCCAGTATTGAAGCGTCCCCAACTTTTTTTGGGCCAAACATTTTGGGGTCTCAATCCAAAGCCCCAGGCTACAGGCTTCAAAGTTTTGCTTGCCAGAAGGTTGTTGCTTCCAATGCCAAGTCATGTTTGTTGGTGTTGCATGAAGCTTCAGGTCGGACCGAGAACTCTGTCATGCAACCAAGATATTCAGGGTGTGAACAAACACCATCATATGGTGGGTTGTTATATGCATATTATATGCAAATAATTATGTATACATATGAATACACCTCTATCCATGTATATCATGTAATGAATGCACTAGTTCAAGTAGTGCGTAATATCTCATTGTGCTGTGTATATGTAGATGCGTTGTAGATGCGCGCATACATCTTGTGATTTTATGATATATGCCATTCATATACTGTATGTATACACACATTGTACATATACACACATTGTATGTATATACGCGTTGTATGTATGCGCACATGGTATACATATATATATATACATATACATGTACACATATATATATATACATATGTATACATATATATATATGTGTACATGTATGTATGTATATATATATACATATATATATATATATACATATATATATATACACATATATATATATACAAATATATATATATATATATATACAAATATACATACACATACACATACACATATACCGATACAGATACATATACATACGTATACTGTGTACGTATACCGTATATTTGTACATATACAGTCAGTATGCATTGTTGTTTCCCCTCATTCATCCGCAGAATGCCCCAAAAACTTCAGGCGAGGCGTCACCATTGACGTTTGCGTGAAGCATTTTAGTACCAAGTCCAGGCTCTTGGGACCGATATGGGATGTGGAGATGGATCAACATCGCCAGAAAAAAAAAAAACCTTAGCCATTGGTAAAGTTGAGTATTTATCAACAATCAAAATTACCATAAATGGGTGCAATGGGTGGTACTATCCCCAATGGTAGGTTTATTCTTGGGTTTACCACATTTTCTAAACATACAGATTCTGGGTACCCCCTTTCGACCCATTTCCAACTTCTTGACCCACTACATCATGTGGTTGACTCATTCTATCCAGGCAGTTTACCATTTTGGACGCACCTGGCCATCGCGACTTCGTTCCCAACATGGTGCATGGAGCAGTGCAAGCAGATGTTGCAATCTTGGTGGTTGACGTCAGCCATTTCGAGGCCAGTCATGTGTATTTTCCCTTTGCAGACCACAAGCTTCAGATTTTAGTGCTTGATTAGGAAGTAAGTTGGAACTATGTTTGTGTTTGGATCCAAAAGTTCGAACATCCAGTTTTTCCATGTCTTTCCTGGAGCACAGCTGTGCTGAACATGGCTGACGTGAATTCTTCGTGCCAGGCAGGCTTTGACCGTGGAGGACAAACCAAGGAGCACCTACAGCTGGCTGGGATGCCAAGATGTCCAAGATGTCCTCCTAGGGCCTAGGGTCTTTGCTTGTTCTTTGTCGTTTGGTTCGAGTTGTATCAGAGGTCATACAGATTTGAGAAGAATTGGCAGCATGACGTTGTTGACCTTCCCACCGATGAACCTAAAAGCTTGGAACTGACAGCTGCTCATGCCCTCGATGGAAGTGAGTGACCCTCTAAGATCCGTGCATTGGGCATCTCCAACGTGGTGGTCGCAGTGAACAAACTGGATACGTCTCTTGGGCAGCAAAACCCTGGTGGGCAGGCATTTTAGCAGTTGCTGCCGGTTGGTGCCTCACCTGGGGTCTTTTGTGAACAGCCCTGAAGTGAAGATTGATTCTCATTGATTCTCATTGATTCTCATTGATTCATATTCTTGGCAATGAAGACCCCCGCATCCTCTGAGGTGCGGTTGGGATCAAAAGGCCACTTTCGGAGCGGGATGTGTGTAGGGAGAATGGGAGAAGTTGCTGCCAAAACACTTTCGAGGCACCGAAGTTCATCACAGTCATCAACATTTGGGGGTTTCAATGGGTTTCAATACTCAAATGGATTCAAATGGTCTAATGACTTGGATGATTTGGGTGGGTACCTCCATTTTAGGAAACCTCCACTTACCTTCAATTCCAGCTATGTTTCATCGTGTTTCTATACTAGAACTAGGGTCTCTCAGCAGGTCTTTGAAGAGACCAAGCGAAGAGTCCACGACTACATGACGGGCCCTGAAGTCGGCTTCAAGCAGAGCAGCACATCTCTCAGTTTCAACCCGTGGAGCTGAGGAAGTTTCAACAAGATAGTGGATCCATATGGATTTATAATGGTAATATATATATATATATATATGTCCATATATATATATAATGATATGGATCTAAATCTGTAATGTATATACATATACATATATATATATACATATTTGTACTTAATATGGATCTATAATGATCTATATACTTGATATGGATGTGTCTGAAAATCACTTGTGTAATCGCCCATGTTCGGAGGGAAAATGATGAATATCAAATTTAGGGGTAGCCTAATTTCAGACAAATCCATGTGGACATGGATTTGTATGTGCCAAAGTTTTGATGCCTGCATGCTCCCACCACTACACACAAGCTTTTGTGGCTGGTTTGAGTATGGATCACCACAACATGTCGGCAAGCCCAAATTGGGTAACAATTGGGTAACAAAATGGGAACTCATACCAAATTAAATATATCGGCATATTTGTGGTTCTGGGTCACAATAGGTCACAACAAGATAATACCAGATAGTGCGCATTGCAAATTCAATGTTTTGTGACTTTCAACATGGCCATATATAATATGCTATATATATATATATATGTACATATATATATATATATATAGCATATTATATATATATATATACATAGTGCATTTGTGGCTCCCAGGAAGACCTTAGACCCGGTGAGGCTCTGGGAGTTGTTGCTTCCCAAGGCGTGAACTTTGTGCCGCTCAGCGGATTCTCCGGCGCAGCCACCCAGATCCTGTTGCCTAGGATTGCCTTCAGAAAGAAGGTCAACAGGAAAACATGTTCAGATTTTTTGATGAGACGCTCGACTAACATCTTTGCAAACGGACGTCAGGCGAGAATATGCTGGAGAGGAAGGAGCCCAAGCTCTCGTGGTGGACGGGCCCAACGCTCGTTGAGGCAGGGGGGTCCCGGAAAATCGGCCACCAAGCGGCTGATCATTCGAAGGCTGAAGGTATCATAGATAAGGGGGTTATAAACATTTACATAAATACATGTTATAACGCAATCTTCAGGGGAGCAGTGCATGACCCTTAGGAATTTTGGAAAAATGAGCATAGTGGGATACAAGTCGATAGAAGTTGATAATCCCATCCCTAATACTAAACACCCCTATCCCATGGTCCCATGGATCAGCTCTGCCCAACTCCCAGCGGGGCCAGGCATTGGATCAGTTGCCACCACCACCACGGCCCTCCAGCACTGCTCCGTTGAGGTTTGGGGGGTCTCAGGACTGGAGACATGGAAAAACAGTCCGAAGTAAAACTTTAAGGTGGATCAGACGGCGTGTACAGTACTTGAAGCATGGAATATTCACTGTGTTTCATCTATGCTTTTAGATTCACATGCTGTCATTGTGATTTGTTTCCTATGAAAGGGATACTTATTCGGATTACTCTTGTCTATCCGATTCCCAGCAACGCTTCTTTGTGAGCCGCTGGGCGCAGGTTGTGCGTCTCTGATGTCTACCGATCTGGGGCGACTCTCGACGGATATTTTGGATGCGACTGGGGGGCAGCATGTGCAAGGAAGAACTTGATGATTTCCGATGCTCAGTGTCGATACTAGAGTTTGCCGGTCTTTTGCATGTCAAGGAACACTTGCTTATCCGGAAAAGTGGTTTCTGGCACCATCAGCGTCGGACAGAAGGTCTACCTTGGCTTGGTTGAGAGGGGTCTGGCCACTCTGACTGGATGGGTGCAACATGAAGGGTTGCATCACAGGATCTAGCACCCGGAGCCTTTGCTTGTGCAGCTTTGAATTTTCAGCACTATCAGTCGGACTGCAAAGCAACTGTTTTTGATTTGGAGGGCAGAGACGATTCTTTCTGGCCTAAACTACTCCTTGAACCGTATGAAGTATAGTGAAGTGTATAATACAGGCCTTTTGCCGCACATGAGGCATACATGGTACAGTAATCAGATAGTCAGATAGTGGACTCTGATTTTGTCAAAGTCTGGCAATTCTGCACACTCGTCAGACCGGGTTCTGATCAAGCTTGCAGCCCAGTTGGAACTGGCTTTCGGTTTGGATCACGGATGACTTGGGTCTAGTTGGCAGGTCTTGTTGCAGCCTTCCAATGAGCAGACCACGGCTGGAAGCCTAAGCCAGTGAGGAAAAGCTCAGCATACTATTGATGGGTGAAGGAATACGTCAAGAGACTTTCCCTCAAAATCGCCAGAGGAAAACCTTCCAATCTACTGTCAGTCCAGCTCATCATCCTATGGCCGGAATGGTAAGCCTGGCAAATTTTGAAGCTGTTTCAACCTCGTTCATTGCTTCATTTTGAGGTAGCGCTTTGATAGTGTTGGCTTTCTAAAAGGGCATTTGAATTGAATCCATTGGCATGTCCAAGATAGCCAGTCCGATTCATTGTAACAGATTTCATTCCTTGTCAACGTTCCATTCTACCCGATGTCCCCGGAGCATTTGAATGAATTGGACCATCTGATAAACTCCAGTATGAACGTGTCCAGCTCTTTACATGTCTTTCGTTTTCACCTGCATGATTTGATCCTTTGAGATCTTTTAGGTCACATTCATGGCCAATGAAATCCACAAGCCCAGAGGAAGCATCCACATTCGCATCATCAGCTGTCCCCCTTGGTTTTTCGAGGTGAAAAGCCTGCAACTGCGGGACGCAGCCACACGCCAGTGAACTCAGAAGGTGAACATGATCATCATGATGCTGGTGATGATGAGCTTGTGTGGTCGTCAAGAATGTGGATGATGACCAGTAGGAATGACACAGAGTGAAGATGCCCTGGTTTCAATGACAAAGCATCGTTTTTACATGTTTTACCATTATGTGTATGTATACTTATATATTTATTCATAAATAGAACTGGCTGGCTTGGAAAGACTCATCAGATCAACTAGTTTTTTGGGAATTGAGGAGATTTCATGAACCATCCCCACCATTGATTGGTCTGCCCACAGTTTTGTTGGTTGCACCTTGTCTCCAAATGTTCAGCTGCCATTTGACGAGTAACTGAACCTCGGCCGCGGGCCAAACGAGCGGCTTCCGCTCACATGTCGGAGAGACTGGCGCAGAACATTATCCAATGGGCAGATTCGCGGGAAGAAATGATCATCCGTGAGGTAGCACAAAGTTCCATGGATTTTATGGTGAAGTTCAAGTGGCGGAAACAAGGAGAAATGGAGAAAAGATTTTGTTTTTTCTCGCATGAAGAACTTGGTAAATGAAGAGTTGCTGGATGTTGGCAGTTGTTGAACAACATTTGCATGTTGGAAGGGTGGTTTGGAATCAGGGGTGAAGGGATGGGTGGGGTTCGGGTGAGTCATCTGCCGGGTTCTACTCTTGGTCATCACACATTTTTGGAGTTCTTTAGAGAAACATGGGGTACGCACACACACACACACACTCTCTTTTGCGACTGGATGTGTTGTGTTCAAAACGATTTTCGTAACAAATAAGCGAGTGGACATGTTTCTAGCTGGCTGCTTGCCAAGTAAATCTAAAGCTGCGGCGACCCCACCCATTTTGGGCCATAGTTTTCTGTCCTGTCTGGACCAGTCTGGACCAGGAGATGAGGATGAGTGTTACGTGAACTGTGGCAAGAAATTGATTGTCTGTGCGAACGACTTTGAGGTGAAGAGTGCAGGTGAGTTGAAAATCGTCGAACCTCGCAGTGGCTGCGTGGGTGAATGGGTTGACTCCACACGAGTCCTGAATATCATGACAGCATTGGGCTACACCTTCGTCACCCCACCCAAATGCCTTAATTCAGAATCTCACTTCTTCTTTGCACTTCGGATTCCCCGAAGTTTTGCATTATCTCATTTGGATGCTATGTGACCTTATGCGATCTTCTGGTCTCCGTCACCCTCCTGGTTTGTGATAAGCCCAAAGCTTGGCTTCCTGTTGGTCCTTGCTAGTTCCCTGCGACGTTGTCGCTGTAGTTTTTTAATGTGGGCTAGACCTGCACCGGATGAACTGTGCAACAGCCACTGATCGGAATTAAATGCAAGGCGTACGAAGCGAAAGCCAACGGTGGAAATAGACGGGATGTGGAATGCCTGGATTGGGTAAAGAAGGCACTCCAAACCATATTCTGCACAGTCAATCATCAAAGATGTATCCAGATATTGGGAAAAGTAGATATTGGGAAAAGGTCACCAACAAATTTCATCCCAGATATCTTTGGTAAATATTGGTAACTGGGGATGGGCGAATTGTACTCGCAAAACGTGACAGACTCCAAAACAAATTAGTCCGGAAATTGCAGTTCTGATTTTTCAAGCACGCCATCAGCCGGCTGAGGTTCGGCCAAGGCAGGTGACCACCTGGACTCTGTGGTCGCCTCAGTATCCCCTGGTATTTCTTGATCCAGAAGCCACGAATGTATGTCATGAATATATTTGTGCAATTAGAATATCTACGTGTATATATATGTATATATAATCATATGTGATTATATGTGATTATATTGTAATATATATATATATATACATACTGCAAATATATCTTTATACACATGTACACATACATATTACATCATTTTACATTGTGTAAACATATGTAATATACACATATATGATATAATACATATCAAGGCACAGATCCTGGCCGATCATCCAAGGTCCTGGTTCCAGTGGAGCCGCAGTTCGCCTCCATTGGTGGAGTCATCAGCGAAAGGACGCAAGACACAGATCCATTGGGCTGCTATAAAATCGGGCACCTGAAAAGCCCACTGGTTTGACATACCCTCTGGCAAATTAACATAACTATGGAAAACCACCATTTTTAATGGGTAAATCAACTATAAATGGTCATTTTCAATAGCTATGTTAGTTTACCAGAGGGTATTTGAAACCCCCTCTTTGGAGGTCCCAAATTGAGACGAGCAATTGGCCAGGAGTCCTGTTCCCGTGTCCGATACCCTTCAGGCAGCTGCGCAGCGTTCGAAAATAGTTGCAACCTGCCCATTGAACAAAGCCGTTGTGTGAAACGACCCGCGATTTGGGTGAGCCGGCACCCTATTCTTGTGGCATGCACATACCTAATCCCTCTACTCTACTATCAAATGGATTCAAATATTAACCTCAAATTTCTATTGATGGGCATATACATCCCTATGGGTATACGCACATACGTTAATCAGACTATATGTTCAGCCCTACGTTGGCTCCCTCCATTGTGTCAAGCATCGCGAGCCTCAGCGTCCAGGTGCAGATCTTGGTCTTCGACACGGAGGTGCCTCTCATGCGAGGTGCGGGGATGGCCGCGACATGACCATTTGATCACCATCAAAGTCATCAAACATGATAAAGATATATCAAACTGCAAGTAAAGTTGGTTGGATTCTTGCTATTGCACACATCTTGGACACATATCCCTTCATATCCCCGCATTTCTTGCTTGAATCAACTGCCATGCACATTCCCCATCTCTTGGATCCAGGTGCACAGCTGATGTGTTACTTGCACACCGAGACCCTGACTGCGACGTGCCTCGAAGTCGAACTTAAAGTTGAAAGGATACATGGCATGCTCAGATTATAGACTTGTCTCTGTGGATGTAAGGCTATTGCAAAGTATTGCTAAGGCTTCTGCGAACAAGCATTTCTCAAAATGATCAGAGATAGTTGGCAAAATATGCCTGTGCCACCAAATCAAAAAGGCTCGAACATCAAGAATTTGAATTTGTCAAATATGGTGAAATTGTAATTGAGACTTTCCTTTGTTCTGTCCTTCGTTTCGTTCGTTTCGCCGCTGCTTCGGTGCTTTGGGTTCAGGTTGAACTCTCCCAGCTGAGGCTTGTCCGCCTGGAAAAACTCATTGTGAAGGGCGAACCGCAGGAGAGACGGCACCAGACTCAACTGAGCCAAGTGTACATTTCACATCATTTCACCATATTTCAATATATTTCACCTGTATGTAGATAGATAGCATTAGCATAGATTAATTGATATTGATTACATATTTTTTCCTCAGGCTCAATGTTGCTAGATGAGAAGCGGACAGCAAATGAATGCAGAATCGACACATCAGGGCCTTAGGTGTGTACAAAGTCAGGCCCGATTAACTACTATATACATATATATATATATATAATATGTATATGCTGATACTATATATTCTTGTTGACTGAAAATAGGGCACCCAAGAATCAATCTTCTTCATGGATGCCGAGGCCCAAGTGTTTGGTGAAGGGAAACAATGCCATCGTTTGGCTGCAGCTCAATGAGAAGGCCTTGGTGCAATAGGTTGCCAGTGACGACCTCCATGGCTGACCTGAGTGACTTCTGTTCGAGTTGGCGCAGGTTGCCATTTTGCATCATTTTGCCCAAGGCTTTGGGCCTCTCATGATGGCCTCTCACTTCTTCGATTTCCGTGCTTTCGTATGCAACTAGCTTTGTTCCATGGAATGCTGTGGATTTCGGCACTGTCGTGCCTGAACTGCGTGCCTGGCTGTGCGTATGCTCAATCCTTTGACCAAAGTTCACTGCTCCAAATTACCCAAAATGTGACGGACGAATCCGGACCACCTCAGAGCCTGACGCTTGAAGTTGATCCTGTTCCAAGTGTCCCATTGGTTGAGTGGTTGCCTCTGGACACAGCGCTTGGAGTTCGCAGCTTCATCTACAAGGAGTACTTCTCGGAGTGGACGTCGCCCAGAGACTTGGCGATTTTGCCACCCCCGCACCGTGCCAAATGGTCTGATGGAACCGAGTTCGGCCTTTTCAGCGCCATCCCTAGTGCCTTGAACACATAAATAACATGTTTTAAAAAACAAATCTAACATCATTGAAACATCATTCAACATTGTTTAGTTTTTCAAAATTCCCACAAAATTTGTTACACCAATCATGAATTGTTGTTTCAATTTATGTCAACAGGAAACTATCCAAATATGTTTGTAATTGTTAATTGGACAATCCTAGACTCGAATTCATCTAGGTTTATTTCCTGCCTGCGTCCACAAAATCCTGAAGTCCCTTAAACAATTGCCTGATTTGCGTATTTTCTATGAACAATTTAGAGCCTGGCCTGGCTGCAATTTAATAGTTGCAAATTCTTTGCGAACGGCAAAGCCCGCCCGAGGATCCCGAGGTCTGAATTTCTGCCTGAATTTCTGCCGAAGGGTTCAAAGTCCAAAGCAAAACGCAAGTATCTATCTATGTATATATATTATATAACTGTGTCAATTGTGTTTTTTTAAGATTCAATGCGGTATATTTTTGAAAGGTGTTTATTTCTATTCATTACATTCCATTCTTTCATGTGGTCTTAGGTTTTGGCGAAGATGGCAATTTCATTGCCTTGTTGATGACCAGGGACGTGAGCGAGCGCCAGGCTGAATTGCACGAAATGTTTTGTTCTGGACCCAACAGGGCGCATTTGACCAAAGTGCGTGTACACCGTCGCTCATTGTTGTGCGCTTGGCCTGCAGAGGAGGCTGAGAAAGAGAGTTTTGATGTGTTTTTGGAGGATCCAGAGGGCAACATCCTAGTGAAGGTGTTGGCACGAAGAAAGAGCCTGAATTATTGTTGTGTTAGTCATGCTTTTATAGTCATGTTTTGATGCATTTCAAAAAAATGGTCCCAGAGACTGTCAGATTTTGATTGGTGATGAGAAACCAGCAACTAGGAGTGGGTTGGTGAAGAAGTACCACTCCGTTGCCTGTGTCCGGGACATTTTTGTCAAGTATGAAGCTATTGCTGAGTCGACCAAACAAATGGTGGAGTGGATGGAGTGGTCCAACTTACACGGGATCGAGCATTTCTTCGTTTACACTTTTAAAGCAACTGAAGATGCTGTGAAGGATGTTTTGATGCCATATCTCACAGCCGGCCTCGCCACAAGGATCCATTTGGATGTGACTCAAGGACCAGACTCCGAAGATCAGCAGTTCCAAGTCGTCAGGGATTGCCTTTACCGAGCCAAGAACCATGCCACTTGGGTCATGCCCTCGGTTGATATCGATGAATACTTTCGCTTGAACTCTGGCAATATTTTCCCTGATGGGAAGGTGCCACAAGACTATTTGAGGACAGGCTGGGATGCCATTGCGAAGTCTCAAGGGAAAAACACGTCAGAGGTTCATAGCATCAGTTTTCTGCGTTTTCGCTTTGCTCGGGCTCCTTCCGGGAACTTGACGATTTCGTCTTCATGGAGGGAGCCACAACTGCAGCAGAGAAAGGGTAATCGTAACCAACCTGCCTTGCCCAAGTTTGTCATGAATGCGCACAAGGCGGGATAAACCTTGGTTGTGTAATTTTTGGATGACTTACGAAGCCGAAGTTAGAATGATGATCTGAAAACTTGCTACAGGGGGACACCAGGGTAAAGTAAAGCCCACTGTTGGAACTCTATGCCAATACCTACTTACATGCCGATTGCACGGTATATTCAGGGAAAGAGCGACACCACGGGCACAGTTAGAATAAAGCCCATTCAATTGTTGGCACCGGTCACGAAAGCCAGCGGCAGCCGGTAGCTAGCTGGAGTCTTATTTTGCCTCTAGCAAGGGAAGGAGAGATCTGAGTCCAACATATTGATTTTTCACGCGAACCTTCCTGCTTTGTTTTTCTTGGAATGGTTGGAGGGCAAATGGCATGAAGTACAAAGCTCAATCTCACGCTGTCAAGGCTCGAGAAAAGGTATAGGATTGCGACTGGGCTCAGCAATGCTCAGCGCCCTATTGACTAATTGGCCGGTGTACAAACAACGTTCCGGTCGGACGTAACGCAAATCCATTGCAGCGCAGTTTCATTGGTTTTTACAGTGTCTAGTTTTGTTGCTTGGAATAGCATCACAAGGTTTTCAAGGTTCTTTTTTAATCTTTTTTTAAAAACCGACTTTTTACCGCAGTTTCGGCCATCGAGCATGGGCCACGGCTAAAGCAATGTTTTTTTGTTCATCACTGTTTCGATGTGTTCTGCATTTTTTTTTCGAGCTTTGGTCATTCAAATAGCTGTTTACTCTCATGCTCCAAAGCCACGAAGTTGTCGCCTGAACGAAACATGTTCTTTTCAAGTGATTTGTGTGGGCAACCCCTTTCTTCGTCGATTGTTTTCGCACATTGAATCTTTGATCATTCAAACCGGCACTTGCTGTCAAGTCTTTTTAGCCATGAAGTCTTTTAAGCGCGGGGGATGACGTCTGGTTCGTCAACTATGGTGCGGAAACTATGGTTCATGCAGTATGGTTCGGAAACAGCACATGGTTCGGCAACTATGGGAGCATGGTTCGGAAACTATCCGGCATACGTTTCTGAAACTATGGTTATTGGTTTTGACGTGTTAGTTGATCAATGAAAGTCTATTTATCACGGAGTGGCAATTTTGATGTGCTTAGTTGATCAATGTGAATCTGCATATATTTGCGAGACGCCCTTTCGATGTGTTAGTTGGTCAATGTGAAGCTTTGTGTGTAAAAGCTTCTGTGTCTCAAGGCTTTCTGTGTGTACGAGCACCTGTGTGTAAGAGGTTCTGTATGTAAAAACGTCTCTGTGTAAATTTATCCATGTGTATCAGCTTTTGCGTGTGCTTCTGTGTGTAATGGGTTCTGCGTATAAAAGCTTTCTGCGTGATGAAGCTGTGTGCGTGGGTGTGTGCAAAAGATTCTGCGTGCAACATCTTCTGCATGTAAAAGCATCTGTGTGTAATGTGTCCAAAGAAATGGATGTCAAGAGCCAGAAGTAACGGGAGTGAGTGAGATGTCAAGATTCAGAGTTCTCAAGAGAAGAGACGTCAAGACAGGTGGGCCTCAAGAACAAAGTATGGAGAAGGAGATGTCAAGATTCAGAACTGTCAAGAGAAAGGGCTGCCAAGAGCAAGATATGTCAATGGAAAACATTGGAAAACCGGATGAAGAGAAAGTGGAGACATCAGAAAAGGGATGTCAAGCGAGAGATGTCAAAGAGAAGGCGTCCAGAGCAGGTGGCGCCAGCAAGAGTTGCCACCAGAAAGGGATGTCAACAGACGCGGAAGGTCTGCCGCGCGACCGTTGTGAGACGGTTTGGATCATTTTCGGATCCGCCCCGAGTTGGAACTCACGCTTTACAGGTTCCCTGCTGCTCTCTTCCCATCGTAGTTCAGTTCTATTATGTTCTATTGTCTTTTGCAGCTTGCTGCCCCCACTTCGCAGTGGAATGGCTGCATCAATGTTGCTCTGTATTGCAGCTGCGGGCGTAGTTCTGTTGTCTTTCGCAGTTCACTCTCCGCTTCGCACTGGAGCGGCCGGTGCCTGCAAAATCATTGGCATGACTGCGCCAAGGTTGCGACTAGAAGTTGTTGATGATTTTTCTCGTTTTTGGCACGCTCCATTCTCCTTTGCATTTCCTTTAAAAAAACAAAAAAAAACATCGGAATCGTGTTCTTTTTGGCTTTGGCGGCGAGATCCGGTTTTGGAGCAGGTATTGGAACTGAGCTGGGGGCTGCAAAATCTTGAGCCGCAAGATCCAGCAGCCAACATTAACTAACCCTATTTTCTACCGGGTTCTACCGAATACACGCATTTACTTGACATCCTATATGCGCATTCCGTATTTTGCAGTATAGATTTTATAGTTTTTGAAATTTCCAGCCCCAGCTTGCCGGGCATTCTTTGCATACAAAGTCTGAATATGGAGGAGTGTCTTGAAACCAAACACTCTACTTGTTTCAAACGTGAGCATGTGCCCCATGTTTTTTTTGGTGGTCTTGGAACGCAATTTAGATTAAGATGGGTGCATTTTAGAAAACAGACGTTCCACGTCAGCGACGGCTTGTTTGATCACTGAGCAACATTCTAAATTCGGGATAGACGCGGTTGAATCATGCTGAAAAATCAGAACGAAATGTCCAAATCGCAAATGTTTTTGCACGGTGTTTCATATACCATGAAATGCCATGAAGGTGTATGACCTTTGGTGGCATTCCGTTTACAATTTCGACGAAGGCGCGCCTTATGACATTCGCCTTAATGAGACGTTTGGGGCATTGAACCACTACCGACCAGCTTTGCATGTGGATCACTATCGCGACACCTTCCTGGCGACCATTTTTGATGACAAATTAGCATCTGACAGTTCGATGCTGGAAGAGGCCATCCGAAAGCGATTCGGCGAAACTTTGTCCAATTTGATGAAACGGGTAGACAAAACACATCCACCAAAGGCAACAAAATCGCCAGTTCAATCAAACTGAAGCAAGTCAGCTTGGGCTTGAAGAATTGCCTGGTGTTTTTTGGATCAGCGCGTGGGTGAAACACCCAAGATTCCGTGACTGTCTGCGACAGCAAAGTCCAAGTGCCGAAACTGGTGCCATTCACAACGTTGGAGATCGGTCCTTTTCTGGGTGACAGACATTTGCATCAACCCAGAGTGAGACTAAACCACCTGTAGTGTGTTTTTGAATCAGTTTACAATTTTCAGCTACATTCATTTGCAAAACAACTAACCAAACATGTTTCCAATTTTCAAACTAATGTTGCATGCCATGTTTCAAAGAAATGCATACACAACCCATGTAGATTTTTTGTCGGGTTGGTGAATATTGTTTTCTCATGTATTGTTAGCTTCAAATTGTGTTCCGAAAGGCAATGCAGCGCTTTTGTGGGGGTCATGATGGCCAAAGCGCGTGGAAATTGTAGCTGCGATGTTGGTACTGAAGCGCAGGGCGCATTCACTCTTGATGCGAGTTTGGGGGTTTATTTTCTGCGCGTTGGAATTCGTATGTGTTTTCTGCATTTCTTTGCATTGCGCAGGTCTTCTGGTCTTCAAAGGTAGCGTCATGTCCTGGTCGCAGCCCCCCCCCAGCCCACTCCCTATGCGCTCGTTGGCAAAGCCAGGTCTGTGTGGAACCCAAATCCGCCTCCGCGGCCGTGACGCCGCCCCAGGGCCCAAGACGAGACCTCCTTTTGGATGGGAATATGGGGGTTCAGGTGTATGGCCATATGTAGATACATCATATGCGCATATGACATATGTATATAATGTTTGCACTTGCAACAGTTCAGTGAAGATATTAAAAAAGGAGCAGGCGTGCATAGGGATGTATACAAGAAGCACATCTAACACACTGAATAAGAAGATATGAGAAGGATGATGCAAATGTTGCAACTCAAGAAGTAGGGTAAATGTATTGTTTGTCATTGTTATCTTGCAGAGTCTTGTCAGCAGGTTCATTTCAATGGTTAAAGAAAGCAAAAGACCGAGAAACAGAGAAGCGTTTCATGCTGTTGACTATTAAGGTCAGGTCACCCGTGTGATGACATAGCTTTGTGCAGGTTTGGTGCATCTAGTGGCTTGTTTGTTTTTTGTCTTTTTGGTGCCTGTCAATGTCTTGCAAATCTCATAGCAAGATCATGATGAAAAGTTTGCGGTTTACTGGGGTGTTAAACCCTCCAAGTGCAAAAGACATCGGTGTGTACAGTGCTTCATGATCATCTTTGATGAAAATTTACTCCCTCGATCACAGGGTGCCGCTCTCCAATTTTCTCAACCCCAAGTGACATGGACTATTCAATAGAAACCACTCTGAAAAGATCCATGGATGGTCAGACATGGATGCTCTCTGAGGCTCAGTCGATTTGTACTGCGAGATCGCGGTCGTACGGTGCAGCCCTTGATGCTGCATGCACCGCTGCAGAAAAGCATGTTTTGGATATTGTAACTAAACCCCTTTCGAAACGAGAAACATGTTATTTTCAATCATCGGAAATGGTGAGTGACACCAACAGATAGTTGCAGTGCTATACCTGTGGCTCTTGAGGTTGGTGCAGGAGTTGTGCTGGCCGTTCAGTAGCGCCAAACTCAGACTGGCACAGCCTATTCCCGTTCGCAAACAACGGAAATTTGTCAACCGATGGTTGTCCCCTTTTCAAATTTTGAGATAGAATATGCTGTTTGATCTTGTCAAACGGCGGTCTGTGTGAGATAGTGACTTGTTTAAGTCTTGGCATCACCTCACCTTTAAACTTGGCACTTTGATCATGTCATCCTTTGCCGGTACCGCTCACGTCGATGTTCTTGCAGGTTTGATGCCGTTGAAATCATGGTGACGGTGTTCAGACGCCAAGAGAAAAGACGCTGGCTGCAGCATGCGTGTTTGTATTCTGTTGTGGTCAGATGAGATGCGAATATACAAATCCATGCCTTCACATCTTGATCCACAAGAAAACATTGTGGGTCAAAGGCAATTTTTCTATTAACGTCATGGCAGAACTCTGAAGAAGCAGTGCCAATTTGCAATTCCAGACTTCAAATCATGGCAAGAAACTAACAGTTGGAGCCTAAACAGCTAGACTCCTAGGTCCTGGACCCTTCAAATTAGGCAGATCCGAGGGGATTCCCCCCCAATACGCAGGTCGCCACCAACTTCGAAACGTTTGATGGAGGTGGGAATAGCGGATGTAGGGGGTCACACTCCCCAGAGAAACCACACAGTTTTTTTCGATGAAGTACCCAGATTGGACCCGAATATCCCAAAATTGCGGACGCGATCTTGGAAAACCATCAAGGTTCGGCATAGTTCTGCAGTACTTGTCGCGCGTTTATTGATGTCACCTGGGGCACATCACATTCTGCAGCCAAAGATCAGCTCAGGTGACTCAGGTGGCCCCAGTGGTACCAGAGTACACAGGGGACATCACAGCAGCTGAGCGGAATTAGATCTTGGTGTTTTCTCATGTTTTATGAAAGTATATTTTCCAGTGGCCAAACTCCTCCATCTTCGTTGCTCAGGCCATGGCCGCGACGATGCTGAGCAAACATCAGACGCCCGGATATCGGGAAGCTGGGCACTGAGGCAGCCACAGCACGGAATCTTTGGATATCTTTGGATAATAGGTTCACTGGATATGGTACCAGAAGAAATGACGATTTTTTCCGGCTTAATTCATGTTTTGGAAGAAACCATGAGAGAAGCAACGAAGAAGAACACAAGTGGATAGCCAGTTGACAAAAGTCGGCTCTGGTAGTTGGCAGTTAGTATCCAGTAAGAACACAAATACGACTGGAAAATACATAAAATACAGGAAATGCTCCCATCAAACCATGATTTTGGTCAGCTCTCCGTACCAAGGCGCCCACGGACAGCCCTGCTCCGTGCGCGTTCCGGGTGGAGGGAGGGCGGGGTGGGCCCTGCATGTCATTCTCCTGTGAGGTACGTGGATGCCTTGGGCAATCCATTGCCACCCATTCGCAAGCTTGATGACCTCCCAAACATCAAGGAGCGTCTAGCCGGGGCATGTGGAGAGGAATGGAGGTTGGGATGGAATGAGGCACATGTTCATATTCTTGATTCATGTTTCTTGCCAAACCTGCAAACCTGCCTTGATCCATTTATACAGAGGCATGATTGGCTGAAAGCAGTTTTATCATCCCACAAACAAAGTTCAGAGCATCAACGCTGCCCGGCCCTTTATCCATGCAGGACACGCCGCCTGAAGCGAGTGCCGCTGAAGTCGAAGGCGTGGGCTTGTGATGAGCAATCCCTCACAGTAGCAAGGTGAAGGTTCCCACGTTCTAGGCCAGGCATTTGTAGGCTCCCCGGCTTGAATGTACAGTAACACTTGGCGATTCAATGACTTATAACTTATATCTTCACCTACGAATATGCTTTTTACATTCATCTATGATGGGCAGTTGTGGTCCCATACATTTGTTCAGTTCACGACTAAAGATGCTTTGCTCAGCTGTCAGTGTGTCATGAGATTTGACCCGTTACTGGTGCGAAGATGTTGGCCGCGTCTCTCAGAACCTACCCATTGGCACTTTGGAAGCCTACAAGCCACAGTTGCCTGTCAAATCGCGGCTCAAAATCGCACATGAATCACATTGTGGCGTTCAATCCTGGATGTCTAGAGAAAAAAGTCAGCAACAGATTCTGAGGACGCTGGGTTGAATTCACTGACCTGTGTATACCTTCACCACTAGGCGTTTAGCCTCGTTGAACGTGCCTTCCAGGACCGATTTCTGGTACAAGCGCTTTGATCCAGGTCGGAACAGCAGCCGTAGCAGTCTTTGTCAAGCCAATTGGATTTGCGCCAAAATTGGATGCCCAAGATTGGTTGGTTGAATACTCAAATGCGACCCTTACCCAAGTACTTAAAACTATAACTGGTAAACAACGGTTCTACTTCGTCTTCTAGTATGATCTATGGAATTTCGAAATCCTGTTACTGTGTCTTTCCACACCACCTTTAGCATGTTTCAGGCTATTTTGCCCTTGCAAAGGTTTTGTATACAAAGCCATGTTCACCACACCCGACAAAACCTGAGTGGTCAGGTTGATAGCGGACCTTGCATTTCACATCCCGAGGACGAGTTGAGAGCATGGAAAATCGCCTGCATTTTGTGCCTGAATACACCTGAAGGGATGGTTATTTGGTGCATGGAGAAACATGGACGTGGCATGATCGCAATACTTAATTTACGAAAGAGAAATATCGATAAGTTAGCTCATCAGATCAAGGATTCAGCAGATCACCAGGACTCCTTTGAAACTGCAAAGGTGGGAATCCTGCACACATGGGGCATCATTTTTAGAACGTCAAAAGCTTTCGGGAATCGCCCAGGTGCAGTGCCCAGGCTATTTGGGGGATCCACACTGCCTTTCCTTTTTTCGGGTTGAAACCAAGCTAGACATGTTGGGTCATTGGTTTTGGCTTTGGGTCATCAAGCATGTTGGGCCCTGTTGAGCTCTGCAGGAGGACTCTCCACGAAACAAGGTGGGTTGAGCAATTTTTTCTTCACAGCGCTATGAAGACTGGACCATACTCGTTCATTTTGGCATCTTTTTGGATGCTAGGAATCTGGATTTAGTTTCTCACACTTCATCCTGCCAAAATCATCTTGCTGGATGCCTGAAGATTGTTGAAGGTAACTAGCAACACCCCCCAAATAATGGATGTTCAAATCAAGTTCCAGAAACTCCTGATAAGGATTGCTGATATTGCTGGATGCTAAAGGTTGTTCACAACCCTCAGCCAGGATAGCTAGGCCCTGTTGGGAGTTGACTATCTTCTCCAGGCCCGCTCCGCTCGGGTGGATAAGCCTGCGGAGAAGCCTGTGGTGCCTTTGGCTGTAGCACCTGTCACAAGTCCAAGGAACTGGGACCAGATTTTCGTGAATTGTCCAGGTTTCAACTTGAAATTCAAGGTTGAGGCATGTTGAGGCAATGATATCTGAAGCTGTGACAGTCATGATGTGGGGAAGATCTGAAAGATGCAGCTCGCGGTGCCAAGGTTATGGTGGCACATGAGCGCGTTCTGCACCTAGAGATGACTGGGACGGGGCTGCAGCCATTGGAGCGGTGGTATCCACCAACACAGATCCAAAAAGTGTGACGGCTGAGGGGCCTCCCAATTCCTCCCGCAGCGACCGGCAGGAGGGGATGTGGTGACATTTGGATGGAAACCTGTCAATGAAACTGAAAAGATGTCATACAGAGACCATTGGAAAACAGTAGTAGCATGGTCAATGCTGCCAACAGTTCACGCCATTTACGTCCATCGCTTCTGGATCCCAAGTATGTGTAGTGTAGATGTTCAATGATGTTCATAGGCATAGGCGTATTCGGAGCAGAGAAAACTAATGTGTGGCTGGACAGCCCCACTCGCTCTGCAGGGCTCACATTCTTCAGCTGGCAGCCGTGGCAGCCGCTCAGGTGACAACCGGTGCAGTGCAAGAAAAATGCCCTTGATGTGACTCTCTTACCTTAAAACACCTGAGCATTGGGTTGAGTATAATATACAAAGATTCTATACATGAGTAATACATACATCATGCATATATACATAATTATGTGAATATGAATGTGTATCATATACATCTGTATCTATACACAATTATAATCAATTATACATTTATTCATTGTAATTGATGTTTTTTTTTGCACTTTGAAAGTCGGGGCAAGAGCGACCACCGACCCCCTGGCAGCGCGACTTCGGCAGGCGTTGATGCTGCAGGCGCCGACCTTGGTCTGTTCCAAGAGGAAAAACACCCCCCAAAATGGCCATTTTAATTGCAAACATGTGGAAAATATATGAAAGTCTATTGGAATTTCTTATCATCAGCAACTGTTGAAATAATTATCCCTTATGTTTATCTGAAAAACTATAGATGCTCCTGAAATTTGGATGGTTCGTACTAGACATGAACAGAATCTGCGGTTTTTCGGGGCCTTTCAATATTGACCATGCAGCATCCCGAAATGTGACCAGGTGAGGGTGGCTCCAAGAGTTCCAAGCCTCGACCGAAGGCTTAGCCGGTGGATC
Organism: Symbiodinium sp. clade C Y103; assembly: GCA_003297045.1. Taxonomy (NCBI): domain Eukaryota; class Dinophyceae; order Suessiales; family Symbiodiniaceae; genus Cladocopium; species Cladocopium sp. clade C. The sequence goes on along the minus strand of BGPT01000443.1, from coordinate 169,153 downwards.
CATGTGTAGTCGAAAAGTAGTAACATCGAATTGGATAATAAACATGATAACCCTCCAAACAACTGCCATTCAGAGGGGAGACCCATGGAATTTCTGCGGGGCTGTTGGCTCCCAGATTTTTAGAGATCCAAACGAGTTTCCCCAACAGCCACAAGCAGCCATGGTTGGGAGATACTGCGCAGGTTTCTTTTCCCCGCTTTGATGTGAGATGATCAAATTTGACCAATACATTCCTGGTATTTGCAACAAGAGACCTGCCTCGATCGGGGGTGATAAATGGAGCACATCAGGCCCCCGATGTGATAGTATTTAGGAGGGGTGTTTTGGATGTTTGATGACTGGTCGCATTTGGTCGCTATCAGGTGTGTATCCAATTGTAAGAGATAGATACATCTCAAACGTGAGAATGCCCAGACTGTGGGGTTCCAAGCTATTTTCTTCATTGGGTTTGAATAGCAGCGGCTTTCTCCTAAGCCGCCTCTGCGAAAACCTTCTTCTTCTTCTTCTTCTTCATTGGGATTTGAATAGCTATAGGCATAGTGGATCTCCGTCTCTAGGCGGATCAGATTTGGATCAAGTTTGCTTGACCTGCTTCACACGTTGCCCGACGCAAAAGCATGAGAACTGCCTGGTTCAGGTAGCAGCATTTCTCATTGTTTGGCAGTTTGGCCATTGGAGCGCAGATGGTGTAGTCCCCAACAAACTCTAACAAGATCTCAAACACGATTTCGAACAATATGAATTTGAGGTTTCCCAATGTTTCCCAGTCAGGAGTCAGCATTGCTATAAACTGAGGCCACCCCTTCTGTCAGTCTCACCAGCTGCCTCCTGTTTCACCGCCATGGCGAGCTCTAAGCCCAGTCTCACCCGATTGGAGACCAGGGCTGTTGAGGAAGATGCCAGGCGAGGACTCGGTGAACCTGGTGAAATCAATAGGAAATCCCTTGAAGTACTGGAAGTACTGGGAAGAACGTGGAAATGTAAGGAAAAACCATGGGAAAACCGTGGGAAAACCGTGGGAAAACCATGGGAAAACCATGGTACATATTGCCTTTCCCTGCTTGTCTCCGGGAAGCCCGTGGGTTGATCCATCTGTCAGGAGCAAATCCACTCGGCAACAATGGAGGTTCGATCGAGTTGGGTTTATCGAACTTGTCGAGATGGTTTGTTTGCCCTGGGAATACAGGGAGAATCCCTGAATCCATTGTCAATATTGCACAATGTTGTCATTTTTTATGGGATTGAGACTCCCGGTTTCCCTTGGTTGGAGCTTTCTTGCTGCAGCTTCCTAAGACTCAGTGTCAGTTGTGTCAGGAAGTTGTACGAAGAGTTTTGCGAATGGATCAGAAAGGGCGGCCAAGAACTGGATTACGTGGAGCTCGACAATCAGCTGTCCGAGTACCTGCGGGAGAAGTACTTCGAAGGGACGCCGAGGTCGTTTGCTGTAAGCGTGGTGAAAGCTGTGAAGTTTGAAGCTGGGAACAAACATGGCGCCAGTCCGTTTTCGACTGGCTACTCTTGCATACCATTGCACACAACAGAACCCCAGTAAGCACTAGTCAGTAGACAAGAATAGACCAACCACACATTTTATGGATTTTTATGGTCATTTGTCGATCCAAATCTCCAAATCCATCCAAGACTGGTGGGTGGTCAGAGTTTTGCCACCTTAAATGGGGATCTCCAAATATCTCCAATGACTTTCATATTTCGCTTGGTCGAAACCACCAACCAGAAATAGACAGAAAACCATTTGGAGAAGTTAAAAACATGGTTCATGTAAACTATCAAAGTGTCCCTTGAATCAATCCATTCTTAGCGGTGTTCTACCATGTTGTACCATGTTGTACCCCCAATTTTGGGAAATCAAGTCAATCAAATCCTTGAAGTCGCCATATCGCTGAAGTCTCCCCTCAGGAAGTACCGCCAGAATTGGGCCGCAACCAACTGTGGAGAGCTCGATCTGCTTGTGCTCGGTGGGATTCCACCTTTGGTCCATGGACAGAAAGTGATCCAGAGAAGGTGAAAGCCAATGTTTCTTGGTGAATTCACCAGGTCAGTGGTCACATCTGGTCAGACTTCTTCGTTTTTGTTTGCTTGCAGGACATTGAATGGAAATGAATGGAATAGGAGCATCAAAGCTGCGGTGTAGTCTTTTCATCCATGGGTTCTAGATTTTTCCATGTCCGCTATTAACCCATAATTCCCACCATTGTTGTTTGAATGGATTGAAACACCGATTTCTGGTAAGTCATGGGGGCAGTGTATTGGGACCATTCCCGTAATGACCATGTCTGCTAGGCCCCATAAAGCCAACAACACCTTACAGCATGTCTATTACTCCCAAGTTTACACCACATGGCTGGCTTGGTGTGTATAGTTACCACCTTCCACCAATGCCATCCATGACCAGCTCCCTCAGATTGATACTCAGTTACAAGTTGGTGTCTAATCCCCAGTGACTATAGACTCCTGTAGGTACAACCCCCATAAATCCAACACTTTTTCGAGTTACAAAATGTTATGACCTGGGTAGCTACTGTATAACTCCAATAGCTCTTGGCTTATTAATCTTGCTAACTATCGACTACTGCGTATAGATATATATACTATGAGGGCCCCAAATCACGAGACCAGAATGTATATGGTTTTCGGGCGCCAGAAACGGCGCCGCAGCCGCATGACTTTTGCAGACGCGCNATATATATACTATGAGGGCCCCAAATCACGAGACCAGAATGTATATGGTTTTCGGGCGCCAGAAACGGCGCCGCAGCCGCATGACTTTTGCAGACGCGCGCCAGGTTGCAGCTTTGGCCCGGAGGGTTGTTGCTGCTGTCGT
>BGPT01000443.1:137361-166277 GCA_003297045.1 Symbiodinium sp. clade C Y103 | reverse complement strand
GGTGCAGTTTTCCCATCCTCGTGTTCCTGGCTGTTCCTGGTCCCCATTTTTCCCTGTAAAAACCAGGCAGATAGGGTTCCAACCCTGTTCCTGGTGGGGCTTTTGGTGATCCATGTGTCACGATTTCATTGCCGCAGTGCAAGCAGCGGATTGCTGCAACAGCCTTGGCGGGGGAACCTCTCGATGCTTCATGGCCACCTTTTGCTTCGCAGTTTCTTTTGCTTCTTTCGCAAGCTTCGTGCGTTGCAGCGCAGCGTTGGCGTCGTTGCTGCAACTGTGTCGTCACCCAAAAGAGAGCCCAGTTTTTGGCAGGATTCCGGCCTCGCGCACATGGGCCCTCGTAATATATATATAGACAGATACACCCAACAGTATCCAACAGTTATGTTCAGTCACGACCAGCAGGGCACCGACCCTGTCACCAGGTTTTGATGGCCTTCCGCACCCCTGCGCTGTTGCACTTCCTTGGCTCCTCGCAGGGCCTCTTTGCACTGCTCAACATGCGACGGCTCTTCAAAGCGATGGTGACAGCAGTGGATGATGCAGCTGGGGCCAGTGTCGGACTTTGTTTAGGAAGTAATTGGGTGATGGTGGTGATGGTGGCCATTTTCAACTAAAGGCTCATATGACTCACATGATCTGTGTGTACATGTATAATGTATATGTAGACATCAAGCCCTTTCTGAAATGTGCGTATTTGTCTGTTTTTGTGAACACACATGTGTGGATGAGGATGAGGACGATGCTGATGATGCTGCTGATACTGAGGGGGGGAGGAGGTTTTCAAAATTTTGGAAAGGATGATGCTTCAAATGATGATCTTTCGGGTTCAAAGCAGCAACCAGGCAATTTGCCGTGTCTATGCGGATGTGGGAGGTGCTGCTATCACTGGCAGTCACAAGCTGCTGGAGGATTTTCGGCACTTCTTTACCCGTCAGATGTTTGGAGAGGAAAAGGATGGTAGCACGAAGGTGTGCTTCAGTGTTTTCCCTTTTTCAAAGTCCCAAATGGTACTGTATCGCATGGATATGTATGTATAATCTATTATATGTATTATTAATTTGTGTGTATTGATATATTTATATGTGTTCATATGCGTTTGTCCGCAAATTGGGCACCAACACATTTGATGGATTTATCATCATGTTCCCGGTTAAGAGGCCATTTGGGGTGTGTAGCTGATTTTTGGACAAACCCTTTCCACAACAGCGTGCCGTGCTGACCAGCCAGCATCCAAGGACCATCCCTGCCACGAGCGCCCCGACATCCGGCCATCCGCTTGGTGATTGAAAATTCTCCGGCGCTTCTGCAAATGGAGATGATGGGTTCAGCTTCCTGGCAGACGGCGGGCCATTTCTTTTTGTCCCTTGGCGAAGTATTGTGGACATGTGGACAGCTTGGTGAGATCTTGAAGTGAGATACTGTTGAATGATGCTGTGTCAGACTTTGGTGGTAGGAGAAGCATGCCTGAAATCTGTGACATTTCAGAAATCTCTTGACCTCCGCTCTCTGTGCACATCTGGATCCAAATGTATTGTAAAGCGAAGACATTCCGACACCATGTTTGATGATGCTGAAGGCTGGGGATACAGTAGCGTTTCCGAATGATCCATCTTCAAAGAGCTGTCCAGCAATAAAGGAAAACCCACGATGATGGTCATGGCCATTGTATGAGCATGTGTGAAATATCGCAAACCAATGCCACATGAAGCTTACAGTTAAAATATATAAAGATCAATTCAATAGATCTGACGTGGAGGAGACATAGCTGCTTGTGCAGCTCAGGTTTGGCCAAGAGCTCTGCGAAATCATGATTGACACCGTGGGTTTGCTGTTCAACCGCTACCACCGTCGTTTTCAGGTGACCCAAGGGGTGAACCTCCAAGATGGGAACAACTTGGAGTGGACCCTCCAAACTGGTGGATCCCCAGCTGATGTCAGAGCTCTCGGCGAGAGATTCCGCAGATTTTTAGATCCCCAGCAGGTCTCCGATGTGCTTCAGGTGTTGAACCCCAAAACCCTTGCCACGATCTCGCAGCTCTTCCCAGATGCGAAATATGACGTGGCATTTCTGCAGGAGACCTTTGAACCTTTCAATGAAGAAGCCGTTTACAACTTGCAGGATACTTATTTTCTGAATCAAATCCGAGGCACGCGCCAGGAGTGTTATTTATCGCGTCCGAAGAATGGGGAGTACCTGCCGGAGAATATGAACCATTTGTTAAAGACACAAAAACACTTGGATCCCACTAGGGTGGATTTCTACACTCAGCAACTTCAAGAGGCCTTGAAGGCGCGATTGAAAGATATGAGTCCTGTCATACAGTGTTGCATTTTTGTCCGCAAGATTTTGTTGCCCAAAGATCCTTGGAACAACATTTCTAATTGATTAATTGGTGATAATTGGTGGTTGTTTATTTTTTCTTAACGTTCCACCCTATTTGGGATGATGACCCAAATTGACTGTCCTATTCTTGAGATGGGTGGCTCGGTGGCTCAGCCAGAACCGTCCTTTCACCCATATTTCCGCGAACCCCAAAATAGCTGGGATTTAGGGATGTCCAAACATAGCAAGTCATAGGCTTTCATCCATCCCCAAATTGTTGGCTTGCAAGTTCCCATGAATATCCCATTGAATCCCTAAAACATTGGTAGATCCTGGCAGTTAATATCCCCATGGATCATTCAGCAGGCGGGTCAGCGTGCACGTCCCACAGCCCTGGTGCTGGATTTCTTCTTGGACGGTCAGATCCATGATGTGCAGCCAGACGAGGATGAGGCTCTCCGGGGGCCCGGGGGCCGCCGAAAACAACGGCGACAGGTGAATGCCTGCGATGAGAAACTCGGGCGGAATTCGGTGAAAATTGAAAGCTTTTTGGATGTTTTTGGATGGTTAATTATTGATTCAATCCCCCAAAAATTGAGTGGCTTTAAGAAGGTGTTTTTTTTAATCTAAAACGTGCCCACAAAATCACTGCTATTTGGGGACTTGATTTGGGATGATGATCCGAACAGGGTGGAAACCACCAGGAAATTCATGGATTCATGCAGGAAGGCCTGGTTCCTATTGGATGGACATCACAAAGTGGAAGCTGCAGCTCAACTGGGTTGCAGTCTCAACTTTTTGGTCATCTCACCCTGTGCGGAGCCTTACACACCTCTGGAAGCTACAGATGAATATGCATCGCCACTGACGCGAAGGGTTACCTTTCCCTTCTTGTGGCCTGGAACCCTTTCCGAGGACCTTTGCATCAGGTGAGGCAAAACGAACAAAAGCTGGTTTCTTGGCCCCAAAACACTGGATTATCGTATGCGATTTCTCATGTTTCCTGGCGAAATAATATGATGGTTTGGTACTCAAAACGCTCAAAGTTGTGGGTTGATTCGTGGCGATTTTCGGTCGTCATATCAGTAATATCCGTATACACTCATATACAGACAACACACTCAATGATGAACCCTTGGCAGACTGGAGGTTTGCTGCTGCTTGGCAGTTTCATTTTGCTTCCAGATATGTGTTATTTCCGTTTATTTCCATCCTACTATCCTGCTTTGATGATACCCAATGGGATTCCAACCACTTTCCAGTATGTTTCAAGGATTTTCAGAAGACCCTGGCCGCTTGGCGGCCCCCTGACCCCCTTGCAGGTGGGCAGAAGGAAACCTCTGTGGCCATAGCCCAATGCTGATCAGCAGCGCCAAAGAACCACCGCAGGCGTGGCAAGATGTCGCAGGATGTGCTCCGACCAGAACTGCTCCCTGTTGGGTCTGTCTGAGAATGGGCTAATGTATGTTAATATGGTATAATTCGGTATAATTACCCCACAGGACCATGGAATAGTGGGGTAATGTGGGGAAGGTGGTAACATGATCATTAATTAGTGGGATGGACTGGGGTAGCCTATTTTCAGACCGCCGTGTTTGTGAAAGGCTTGGCATCAATGAGATCGAAAACTGGGATGCGATTGAAGCGGGAATACACAATTGAACACTTCATGATACCCTTGACATTTGCATACATCGGTTGATTCAGTCGATTCCAAACAAAATGCAAAAATATAAACAATATGCAACAACATAAAAAGAACATCAAGTACATAAATGAATAACTGGCTGAAGAAACTATAAACAAAGGGATTATATGTAATATAATATCATATAAGCCCGCTATCTCAAGATATGACAAATTGACGGCCTCAAGCTGCTAAGGTACCTGTTTCTTCACGGACAAGGACGAGTGGTTCCCGCACTGGGCCTTTCAAGTTATGGCCATGCGGCGTGAGGCAGGTCGTCGTGAGATGCTCGAGAATCTCTGGGAGCACTTTGGAAAGGAGCACGAACTCTTTACAACTTATGCGCGTGCAAGGATGGGATCAGTGCAACCTTCAAAACTGCTTCCGGGTTTAAAAATAGCTATTCAAAACTGCTAAATACATAAACTGTAAACGGATGGTTGGCATCTCAAGCTATTTGGATTTGATTTGGATTTGGGATGTCACCCTGAGGATTGAGGATCTTCCTGATGCTTTGCGGGAGGAAGTCACCATTTTCGGTTATCGTGTCTGAAGTCCCGACAGACCTTAAAGGATCGAACTGTCGGAGAAAATGGTCCCGGCGGTGGCGATGGGGCCATGCCACCTATGATTTTACCAAATGAACGTGGGGGATGAACATCCAACACCAGCGATTTTACTATGAAAACTGGGAGAATAGCGGACAATGGCATACAGCCAAGATTTTGAGCCGTACTGTCCCTTTGACTGTGAATGCCCAAAGCTGAAGGACAGACAAGTTGGTATTCTAAAGAAATAACTACCTGTCATTCTCCTCTATTAAGATGATGATCATGAATTGCTTGCTATATGTAGATCATGTGTGTGGGTGTGTGTATGCGTGTACGTATGTATATATATATATATACACATACAGATATACACATATATATATATATATACATATATATATATACATATATATATATATACATATATATATATATATACATATATATATATACATATATATATATATAATCTTTATATGTATACATGAATATGTGTGTTTGTGTGTGTGACAGGGGGTTGAAAGATGTTGAGGTCTCTGTTGAAACCACTCAGAATCATCTTCCAGGCATCGGCATCTGCACAGCTGCCCCCAGAGGTTGCAGAGGAGTTGCAGGTGGGGGGGAGCTGTTGGGCAATGTGATGGGATATTTGTGCGATATTTATGAGATATCCTCCAGTAAAGTCAAACATGGCAATGGACAATCCACCATTTATCGATGATTTTCCCATTAAAACGTCTATTTTCAGGGGATTGTCCATCGCCACGTTTGATTGCCGGAGCGTATTTTTATCTATTTCATGGATCCTACCCTTCACGAAAAAATGCGTAAACTGGCAAATCATCTACTTTCACGAGATTTCACATGCCATGTTCAATGGTTACAAGAGGGTAAACAATAAACATGGGGATTTGATCAACAAAAAGAAGGGTGCGAGACAAGAAATCATGGGACTTGACCCAGAATCCAACCCGGCAATGCACAAAATTCACCGTTTCAGGATGGGTCAATATCTACGGTTTTTGCCTGGGAATGGGTGGATGAACATCCATGAACACCAGCTATTTGGATGTGAAAATCAGGTTACGAGAGTTGTGGCCCTTACTGGATTTGCAGATGCTTGGGACCTTGCTAATCCTGGGCTGGTGTTCAACCTGAGGGGCTGCAAGAGTGTAATGTGGGGCTCCTTCATAAGTATTCATAAACAACATATGTTTGTATCTATTCCGAACATATGATTTGCAGGAAAAACACAACTTCCTAGCATGACTCTCGGAACGACAAGCACCGCCATCGCAGGCCGAATTGGATGAATGCCTTGATACCATCAAGCCACAGAGCCCCAGTGGAGGGGGCTGTGATGAACCCAACATGAATCAACTACTCTCCGACCTCTAGAAAAGTAATGTGGGTAAAACAATAATAAACCACCTATATTTTGATGGTTTATACCACCTATTTATGGTGATTTTGGGGATGGTTTATGGCTTTGTTTTACCAACTCACTGAGGTGGTGCGCCTCCTCCATCACCCGTGACAGCCTGCAGGTTGGAGTTAAATCCCAGCAGTTTATGGCAATTTGACTGTGGAAAAAGGTGATAAACCTTGGGGTTTTTTCTGTTTGGGATCCGGGTACCAGGTTGTTGGACTAACCAATTTTGCTGTTTTGGGCATTTTGTTCCACAGATGCTGGAAGGAAGAGATGGAATGTGATGAACCACAGATTCAAAATCATTCCAAAGTATTCACGTACACTTTCCTGAAACCAAACATGGAATTATCCCATGTAGATGAGCCGCCTTCCGGTTGACCATCCACCACTGTCGTTTCCAGGACGTGAAGAACACGAACCGGCCTGCACCGGTGGTGAAGGATGTCCTTGAGGTGTCGTGACCATTGCCAAACCGGTGGATTTGCACATGGATCTTCAACCCTATCTGGATTGATGATTGAAACAGCTGGTTGGATCTTAATGGACACCTTAGTCCGGTGCAAGGCAGTGTCAATCCTTCTGGCTCAACCTGAGACGAGGTGCGGTGGGCATGGGTATCAAGAAAACCTTGAGATCGGTCAGATGTTTGGCTCATGAAGCTATCAGAGTTGTCACTCTCTGATTGGCAGTACTCCTGCGAAACTAACATGTTGCTCCATCAAGCACGGAAAAATCGCGCATAGCTCTTGCAGCCGAGTTCTTTGGAGGACGCCCCAAAGAGTGAAGGCTCTTCCCTTTTCTTACTTTCCTAATCCTTGGTGCCAGTTCAAACCTTAAAAGAGGGCCTGCAACCCCTGTGCTCTTTTAGGTGGGACCGGCTGAAGCAGATGATCAGCAAACCTCAATTCTTTGACAAGTTGCAGCGGCTTCGACCTCAGGAGAGCCACCAAAGGTTGTGATCAACAACTGTTGGGTTATTGGTTTCAGTTTGGTTCTATACATATTGACATACCTCTACCTGGTGTAATATATATATATATACATACGCATTCATGTACCGTGTATGTACTGAATACATGTATATGTAAATATATTATGTTTTTGTATATGGACATGCATATATATATATACATATACATATATAATTATATATACACATGGATATGGGAAGTATCAACTTCAACACCCCTGAGGTTAGATTTCCAACGGAGCATCTCAAAAGAGCAGTTCAAGAAGCTGGTGCCTTCGAGGGCGGCCTGGGTGACCGGCAAAGTCCCGGTAACGAATCTGGCATGGCCTTTGTCTGCGATGATGGGCTGAAGTTTTTTGTTGTTCATTGGTTCAGTAGCGTTCAAAAACAAGCAGGTGACGTGGATTGACTCTTTGCTCTCACAGTTGTTTCTTCAAGAAGGATTGAATTGATTCGACCAGAATACAATAGATGGCACCAACTGCCATTTTGAGACACGCACTGCTTTTAGCTTGCCCCGCCACGCCAGCGCGACAAATTGGCCAATCCACACTTTGACGAAGAGCTGATCAAGACCGTGCATCACTAAGGGAGCTCCGTGGTCAACTCACGTGTTTTGGGCATCACCTTGCCACCTACTAGTATGGACAAGTATGGACAAGTATGGACAAGTATGGACCCGTTGGGGCCATTTGGGTAACCGGTTTGGTCTAGACTTCATGCAGATTTGGGGGGTTCCACATTCTGAAAAGGCACTCCATGTACATATTGAAGATCCTGCAGCTGGAGTGTCACAAGGTCAGTGTGCCTATGGTGCCGTTGGCAATGTGGCGAGGGGACTCAGAAACTCGCATTGCGAGTTCAAAGAGAGGAGAATGGCTCAAAATCAATATGACCCCCCAAAATGCATCCCCCAAGTGAGAATAGTCAACAAGAATGAATAAGAAGATTGACATATGACTATCATATGACTCTAATTTGACCGAATTTTAACTAGTTCTAGTGTCCCTTTCTTCTACCATTTGTTACTCCATGTTTGAGCCATCGTGATGCTCAGCTTGCTGAGCAAGGTGTCGAGCAATCGGCGTCTACTTGTCGAAGACAAAGTGCCTTTATGCAGCGAGGATAACTCGAAAACTGTGATGAGATGCGAACGTACGGGAGGTTGAGATTTGGACGTATGGTCATGAAACATGACATGACATGATATGATATGATGCAATATGATTATGATTCTATATGATGTGATATGATGATGACCGGTGGACAAATATTGGATTGAGATGGATAGAGATAGAGGTGGGTGAAAGTGAGACGTCATAGGTGCCATTGTGAAGGCAGTGGAAGCACTGTGAAAACATCCCGACATGATTAAATGCCCGACATCTTGCTGAGACAACAAACATGACAGTGAAACATTATGAAACATCGTGAAATAACCTGAAACGACAAACCCCATGAAAAAATATGAAACCACGTGAAGCATTCTGAAAAGTCATGAAAATTCATAAAAGATTGTGACAGTCATGGAGAACCAGGAAGGATTTTCTCGAGAAACATTGGAACATATTGGAACATTGTGAAAAACCATGAGGACTATGAGCCACTCCACCCCGGGATTGATCAAATCGCCTTCACCTACGCAAGGTATCGAGGTGGTCCAGAGATTCGTCCTGTGGCCGGTGCGGGTGCAACACCTCAGTTGCACTACGAAGGACTGACCGGGAAGATGCGGGAAGCAGATGGGATCAAGTGAGATTTGCCAGTAATGATTTTGTGCAGAGCAGTGGAGTTCTTTATTTTGTTTGGAGCTTTGGCTAGATGTAAGATATTCTTCAGGCCATTTTTATTTACTTCGTTCCGGAGCTTATTATATGATAGGTCCTCTCATTGCTGGTTGTTTCATGAGTGTGTCCCTGAACCCGGTTTGATTGCCGATCTTGGCTGCATTTGTCAGACTGAGACTTCCAATCCTCTCATTAAACTACTTGTAGTTCCCACAAGCCTTTTGCTGTGAACCAGGACTGTGCGACAACATAGAGATAGTACAATGAGAGCAATTTTGTTGGTTGTCCTAAAACCTAGTTCAATCGGATCTCAATAATTCATGAACGACTATATTTTACTGATCTGATTTAAGATCAAAACTGGTTGCTGCAGCAAAAACAGCATATCATCTCCTCAATGGGATTTCAGTTTTCCATGCCAATCCTTGACCATTGTCAACCATGATTTACTATACCTAGTAGGATCATTTCAATTGTCAACCAGTCTGCCAGAACGTCGAGAGAAGGTAGAGAGCCTTGGCCAATTCGGGACAATCGACCCAGCCAGATGTTGGCAGGTTGATGGTTGCAAGGGGTGAACCGGGACTGGTGTGAATTGTTGTCAACCATGAAGGAAATTCCCATGAGCTAAGAAGGTGGAAGAGGTGAGGCTTGGTTTCCGCAACAAGCCTTGAAGATCCTTGAAGAGTGCAACTGTTTTTTGCTTCCTCGGCATAACCCTCGGACATGGACTACACCTAGATACGCCCAGCTTGTGATGAAAGGGCTGACATGCAGACTGCTTTAGCAAGCTTGAACCGAAGACCACAAAGGCAGATGGACATGTCAGGTTTGGATGTGAAACCGGCACATCAAAGGTGTTATGCTGGGGTTACAGCTCTTACAGGCTCTTTCAGCTGCAACATCCCCCGAACACCGGGTGATTAATGATATTATGGCGATCATATGTATATATATATACCAATATATATATATATATGTTACATCATGATGTCAATATCAAGTAGTCTACAGTAGTCATGTTCTCGTCCCCAAGACGTCGATCCCACGCGCTGAGGATGAGCATTCAGCCTGACTTGAACCTCCTGAGTGATGAGGAACTGAGGTCCAGGGATGGGCATTCAGCATGGGAATAGCATTGGAAAATCTACAACCCACCATTTTTGGCGGATTTTTCAATGGGTTATAAATATTTATAAATGGTGTTTTATAGATGGACCTGGGACTATAGATTCTATAGATCGATGTGGGAATGAATATCCAGCCATACACCAGCTGAATTTTGGTGGATGATCCCGTTCGCCAGGGTTATTGCGCACTTACCAACTGGAATATCAGGCAGGTTTCAAGTGGTTCAGTATGGTTCAGTCAGAATCTTCAACCCGAAAATTTGATGATCTAGGAGAAACCCTCAACCCAGGATGGCCGCCCCTTTGGTTGACAATCTGTTTGCTAAACTAAGGGACTCGCGATTGGCCATTTCCGCTGCAGCTGTTGCTTCGTAGACAGAACTTGGAAACAGGCTAGTGTTACAGGACCATGGGCCTCAAGCTCACGGCATCATGTTGAACAGGGCAGGATTCGACTTGTGATTTTTCGCTTTATCCATGCACAGAGCTCATTCAGACGATTGACAGCAGCCTCATGTCCTTTGGTATCGCACTTTGCGTCACTTCGACATGGGTGCCTTTTCTGGAAAAGCTTTTCGACCCTGCTGCGGCAGCAGGGAATCTCAGTCACCTTTCAAAATGGCCAGCAGGTTGCAGGATGAGATGGTTGGGAGTGAGTCAGGGGGTTGAAGGTTGGTGAAGGTTGAACTATTTTTGGCATCCAGGAATATCCAGGAGCTTTTTTTACATGGTTTTTCAAAACCGTTGGTCCATCCATGTCCTGCGAGGCCGGGAAAATCACCAGGCAACTGGGATCCGCTACGGCCTGGATGAGCGAAGCATGATGTTTGATGGTGGCTGATGGATAACAATGGTGTTCGGCGGTGTTCAATGATGTTGTTCACTTGCTGATTTCAAGTTGTTTCAATTCATTTCCAGTGAGCAGTGTTCAAAACCAGTGTTGGTCGATTGTTATAGGGGGTCAGGAACCTACCTATTGAGGATTTTAACAATCCATGGCTGGGAAATCCTATGAACCAACCAGTTGTTCAGCAAGTGCCAGGAGTATGATGAGAAGCCCAGCAACTTTCAGCCTGCACTGGCACAGCAAAAGTGGGCAATGTCTGTCTTGGCCAATCCTATTGTGTTTGGACAGGCGTTGCAACAGGGTTTGGTGATGTTCGCTGTTTACACCTTGGCAGAATAAAGAAATTGAATTCCGTGTTGAGTACATGTCGAGTGCATGTCGCATGCATGTTGAATTCATGTTGAATGCATAGAATAGATCCTTGGAAATTGTCTGCAGTACTCTTGGTTTTCCCTGCAGCGCCGATATGTTCAAAGTTTAAACAATGTTTAAACCATTTCTTGTCCATTTGGCCGTTCGCATCCAGTTGGTGCGCCATGCGTGTATTGTAAAACCATGTAAAACGAAGCAGCTTTGGGGTGGTACATTGTGGTACTGAATTTTTGGACAATGGAGAATCTGTAGAAAGCTTATTACAATCATCACCAATCATCTATGAACCATTGCTGGTAATTTATTGAAATGCTGGTAGATTTCATCACCACGACACAATCATCACATCACCTCGTCAGGTCTGCAAGAAGTCCTTCCGCCAGTACCAGCAAAACGGTCTGATCGATGGGCCGATTCCCCAGCGCCTTTGTGGGGCCAAAAGTGTGCTGCTTCGAATCGGTATCACGACCAAAAACCGCACTGGTTGAGATCGATAGAAAGCAAGTTTCAAGATGTTTCAAGAGGCTTTGGACAAGTTCGATTAATTTCAGTGCTTGGATATAGTACTTTTTAGTTTCAGGGACCTGGGGCTCCACTTATCTTGGTACAATTTGCAGTTGCCAATTGGAGATCTTGCTTGGAGATCCGTAGTTTTCATGTTTTGTCCTGAGCTAGAGAAAAGGAAACAGGGTAGAAAAGCTCCAACTAACGCACAGCTGGCAGTTCCATTTGTGGATCCTCAACATTCCCACCGGTTCGCTGGGGTCTTGGACTTTCCAATCTGAACTTCACGTCATTCTTGCGAAGATCCTCCGAGGCAAGAGCTGAACTTGGTCAGCGCTGGAGTTTGTGAGCAACTGAAGATCGGGCACGCCAATGTCACTCCTGGATCGGCTTTGGCGAACCGGGCAACCTGAAACCCCCAAAATATCCCAAATCCATGTGGGTCAAAAGTTAAGGCCAAGGGACCACAGAATCCACAGATTTCAGCCATTTAGTGCCAGGCACTTGGATGGCAAGTTGCAATTCGTGGCCTTATCGGAGATGTCAAAGGACTGTCCCGGTTTTTCGCCCCGAAATGGGGGCCACCTAGTAATCACCTGGCCAGGGAAAATGGTTGAGATGTGTTTTTTTGTTCAAAAAATTGGTGATATGATTTTACACAGTGGATTTTCCATGGCCAGGCTCGTTGAAGGGTTTGGGGGTGGGTTTTAGTTTCAGCACAGCCAATTTGCCCGCAGGATGCCAACTCCACCTTCACGCTGGATGAGTTTCAGAGGCGGCCCATTCGGTCGTAGCAATGAGGACTCTCCGGAAACATCCCGGAGTGTGTCATGCTCTGAAAAGAGATGTGACCAAACCAAGGATTTGCACAACAAGCCAAGGATTTGAAGGAATTCGGAATGCAATTGATTTTGGAACGCAACAAAACTAAATTACTGAGTTGTGTTTGGCTGCATGTTCAGACAGAACTGCCGACAGACTCATTTAACATGGGCCTGCTACAGGTTTTTCGAGCTCTACTTGAAGCATTTCTGCAAAAGCCCATCGCAGGACCATGGACAAAATCTGCCAAATCTTGCCCTGGTTGCAAAGTAAAGTTGAAACGAAGTGTCTTACGAGTCTTGGCTCCTCACTATACCTCCAAAACTACCTGGGCAGCCACATAGGACTCGGAAGCAGCCAGCAACAATGGCTTGATGTCGGCCCGAAGCTGATGATTCCAGGATTGATTCCCAGGTTGCCCGGGTGCCCGGGATTGTGCTCAACCCACGAAATACAGTTCCTTCAAAAAGTTTTAAAACATAAAGTGACCTGAAACACAACCAAACTGCTGCCAAGTTCACAAGAACGCGCACCTGCCCCCATGTGGCTCGAAAGTTGGACTCTTCAGAGTTCTCTCTGACTCTTATCATTTGGATTCCCAGAAGGGTCGAAGACATTCATGACATCCTTGGTTCATATTCAGAGGTCCTAAACATCCATGTTTCACTCCGCCCCGCGCCTGGCATGTCGATAGCCTTGATGGTTGCTGCATCCTCTGCACTCCAGGGACCGGAACAACCTGGACAACCTGGACCACCCATGACGGACCCCTGACAGAGAGGTGCGGAACATGGTCGCGAGGAAGCTTCTACCAATGGACCAAAGCCCGGTGCAAAGCTTGCCCTCTACAAGTATCATGGCATTTCGCAGTTGATGCTCAACAAGACCTTGCAAGAGCAAGGTAGTATGGGCATGGCAGCGACATTCCTTTTGCTTGACAAATTTGGGGTCTTTCGTCCAGAAAAAAATGCAGGTCAAGCAGATGAATTTGCAGTGGAAGGGGTGACACACCTAGAAGGTGCGACAACTAGTGAATACCCATCCAACCCACCGGAAACCCTTGAAAGCTTGAGGTTTGGTCATCAGTTCAACCAGGGCTTTGCACGCATGAAATTCCCAAGCAATGTGCACAGCTTGACGTTTGGTCATTTGTTCAACAAGAGCCTGGCGGGTGCAACTTTCCCAAGCAGTCTGCAAAGCTTGACGTTTGGTCATCAGTTCAATCAGAGCCTCTAGGAGATAACTTTTCCAAGCAGTTTGCAAAGTTTGAAACTTGCTGATCGATTTGACCAGAGCCTGGCCAACGTGACTTTCCCAAGCAATCTCCAAAGCTTGACCTGTGGCTATAAGTTTAACCAAAGGACTGGAGGGCATGGCTTTCCCAAGCAGTTTGCGAAGCTTGACATGAGCCTCAATGTGCTTCACCTTTGGACATTGGATGCATTGGATGCAAGAACGATTCTCTTGACACCAGCGATTCTCGCAGTGCATCTCGCAGCGCCCTCAAAGCCCTCTCAACATGACGTCAGGCGTGTTTCCACGACGAAATTCATCAGGGAGTCCCGCCTCACGTCATGCTGCATGAGGCATACAATAAACACTTCAGCCGCCATGACACTGGTGGTTGGAGTCACATGGAGTTGCATGGAGTCGTGGACTTCAGATGGCATGTTTGATGCTCTTCAAGCCGCCACCAGATCCTGCTATTGCTCCTCATATAACAAGGAAAAATGAGCAGAAACAATGCTTGCAGCATGTTTAATTATGATGGTTCACGTATGCATATATATATATATATGTATAGGATTTTTGGGGGATATTCAAGCGGACGTGTGTCATGATAAGTACCTGTTTTCAAAGGATGACATGAGTCAGCACAAGTTCCAAAGCCACTGCATGGCACTGCCCACACCGAAGCTGTTGATGATTGGCACTGGGTGCTGGTCACCTGGGGGACAACTCAGCTCTAGTCCTTGGGTTGATTTCAACCAGAGTCTGGCGGGCGTGACTTTCCCCAGCTGCCTCCACACTCTCAGAGCAAAGGGTGTGGAAGTCCTGCTGCTGCTGATCTGTGTCAAAATGTATATGGATATATATATATATACATGGTCTTGTCGGCTGCTATTGGCTGAAAGTTGTTGTGCTGTGTGTCTGGGAAACTTTCAAGTACTGGCAGGTGAGAGTGGAGAAAGGATGAGAAAGGTGTGTAGATTGGAATCCCCAGCTGGTTGTGTACAGATTGTCATTCATCCCCGTTGCTCCAGGCTATAGATAGGCCGTGTCTTCTTTTTTTGGCATCTATCATCCCCATACCGTTCGTTAATGTTCGTTACATCTCCATTGTTGTTGGCTCTGTCCCCAGTTCCGATCACGTTTGTTGGGTACATACTATATCATGTGGGGTTGCCCAAAAACAGGTACCCTGAGATTTGATGGGTTATCGTATTTTATCATGTTCTATTATCGTTTCCCTGAGTAAGGTGGCCATAACTGATCATAACTGGTGAGTACACATATACAGTACTATTGTATACTCCATGTTCAATAATTTTCAGACAAACCCAACTACTCGTATCTATCATCTTATATCCCTATTGATATCAGAGTATCAGCCCCACTTCCACCCATTACTACTGGTTATACTCCCATGAAATCTGCCATGTATGGCCACTTTCCACGTGTTGGTTCTGTTGTATTCCCTAGTTGTTCGACGTGCCAGGTCTACGGCAAGAGATACGACTCGGCAGAGTTTCAGTGAGAGGTTTGTTGTGAGCACCTGGAAGCTTTGAAGCGCCTGTGGATTTTTTATTTGATATTGTAATCCGGGTTTTATTTGCACATTATACATTGACGCCTGATGCCATGTGATTCCATTTCTGAATGTGGCGGATTCTTGGTGCCAGAGTCAGATACAGACGGACTAAGTTGTCAGCTCGTACTTTGCATCCCAATCAACGATGTTGATCCCTAGGTTAAACAGATTTCGTAGGCGTGGATCCAGAGCAGGCGAGCTAATTCCCGGGCGCTTTGCTGAGCTCTCAATTTCAGCCCCAGCTGGTGCACGGTTGGGGCTGTTGGTCCCTGCCGCATGCCAATGCTTTGACGTGCTTTCACATGCTTTGACTTGGATTTGCTTCGAAGCGATTGCTCATGTTTTGTCCATCGCAGTGTGATGTACCAAATCCACCTCACTCATACTTCATGATACTTCAGGGGATCGAAGGCATTGAGCAAATCCAGGCTTTTCAAATCTTTTCACAATCGAGATGGGCGAGCGAACAGAAGGATGCCATACGCGAAATCCGGCACCAGGCTGGTTTCGAAACACCGCCAAGTCTGATACACCCACAACTACAGAAAGGATGTGGATCGTTTCCGTTGCAACAAAGAGATACATAGAGTGCCTTTCGGCAAGATGAAATCACACCAAATCGATAAGACTCGACAGAACATCTTGATTGTCCGGACTGTATCGTAGTAGAGGAAAGGAAGAGTTGGTTCCAGAGGACAGGATCACAAAGGAACATGGTTTGATATGCATTCCCAGCTCTGTTGTTTCTGTGCTGATTCGAAATTCTGGTCTCCAGATCATTTTCGTTCCAGGTTTGTTTACACGGAAAGATCTACTGGGGAACCCCCCTTGTTTGATGGGGAAAACAAACTTGTTTCCTGAGTTTCCCGGGAAAAAAAACATACAAAACTTACAAAAACCAATCCATTCATCATTGGGAGCCAGCTTTTCCTTAGGCGGTTGCTTCCCTGGCCAGGGGTGCCAGGTATTTTCCATGAGTCACCCACTCGCATGTCTGGCAGCTTGGGGTGCTGTCCTCCCTTTACCAAGCATTGTTCCGTATGATTCCCTGATTCATAAGGGGTTCAAGCATGATGATGTTTGCAAATTTACTCTAAGTCATTTATCAGGAAATTCTTTGAATTTGGAATGCAATTGGAGCACGGCAAATACAGATGCATATGGCAGCAGCCATCCATTGGAATCAAATGACTCATCCTGTTTCATTTCTGTCATCCAATGTGAAAGGGGGATCGAAACGCGCAGGAGGTGATGCAATCAGTTGATGATCCCAATTTCTGGGATCTCCCGACCGTGGCCTGAAAGTTGCTAAAGTTGCGGACAAAACGCCTCTCTGCCCCAATGCTGACTGCAAAGTCAGAGTCTGTAGATGGATTTCCATCCATGTCCAGTGTCAAATCAGATGTAGGATCTACATGAATCTACTGGATGGATCTGGAAATATCGAAAAGTATCATGAACTATCCAAACAGGTGATGTGAAAATGTCAAACTCCCTGCTTTGCCCTGGGAAGACGCCAGGCATGTGCGAGATCTCACCATCTCCCGCGAGGGTGTGCGAGCTCCTAGGGATTTAGGAACGAAGCCGTTGCAGGAAGAGATGGAAAAATGTTCGTATAAATATTGGGTTACCATTTTACCTTTTAACCGTTTTAACCTTTAAAGGCAGATTGTTACCCGAGTACCACCATAACCAATCAACCAGGGTTATGGTTCACAGCAATAACATGGTATATTTCACCCAATAATAGCACGGTTCACAAGAATCCAATGGTAGATTTGATATACCACAAACAAAATGGATCAGCAAAATGGGTGTTTTTGAAGCCATGGTTCACCGTTATCATCGTCATTTTGGTGAATGTGGCCCTCCAAGCCCACTGTTGACATTTCATGAACGAATTGATACTAGTTGACTATGTTCGCAAGTTTAATGGTGTTTAATATGCATTTTCATTGGATAAAATATGGTAAAGCAACTGTTGGTCGATCCCCATTTTTGGACGAACCCATACCCTTGCACCTGATGATGTAAATGTGGTTGCAGGATGTAGAATGTAGCAGGCAGCTCATGCCGTCAGTGGTTTCCACTTAGAGATGCCTAATTGGTGCATGAGTGCTAAAACAGGCCACTACAACATTCCATCAGACGGTTGAATATTTGCTTTGTCCATCCCTACCTGGTACATCACATTCCACAACAACACAATTTTTTTTCGCACGTGGCTCAAGCACCCCATCGAATCCGAGGTGGGAACCATCACCTTCGAAGGTGAGACTGACTGCAGTAACCTCGACTTCCAGGACGGCCATGTCATGTTTGAAGCAGCAATCCACCAGCAGTTGCAATGACACATCTCTGCTTCGTCCAGACTGCAATAAAGCTAATTGATGTTATAAGCCACCAATTTCATGTCCTGCCTTTCCTCAAAGAATGCTGGATTATTGCTGGATTATCAGCATGACAAGTCATGAGCAGAGTCAGGGAAGGTGTGATTCCAGACAACTTGGCAGTTCTCACACGCGAGCCTTTTACCAAAGCCATATATTTCACCGGGAACAGCTTCACCGCCGTGCTCAGAACATTGTGCGCCTGGAGGTAGGAGAGGCCTGGCAGATGTCCGGGTCCAGAGGAAATTGTATGTTGAGTACCCCATCCACCTCCTGAAGGGCCACTTGACAGGGCATCTTCAAAACACAGGGGCCTCAGGATTGATGATATCAGATTGTCTGTCTATCCATGTCTATATATTATATCATATCCCATTATACTATATCACATAAAATCCTGTTAAATCGCATCATCCCCTTATCCCCCCATATTCTTGGTGGTTCAAGGTCGATTCTCGCAGGTTCTGGTGTATCCACACCCGAAGACCAAGCCAGAAGTTGGCGTCGGCCTGAACAAGGCCACCGCAGATTGATGCTTGACAGACGACATATATTTGATTGTACTAGTAAATGAAGGTAAATGATATGAAATATGATATAAATTGTACGACTATAAATATGTTTTCAGTGATACTGTACTAGTATATGTCATGTTTGTTCATGATATTTCTATATATTTACTCTACTGTGGACGACTCTACATGGAAGGTGCTTTGAATAGTGCTTGTTTTTTTGGGGCTGGGCGGATTTCCTCTGAACGTGTGTTTTTAAACGTGAAAAGAATTGGCCCCTGCCCCAAAACACATCCTGCGATCTTTAGCTCCAATGGTCTGTTTCCGCAGGCAGCTACGGTCAAGACCTCAGCAAACGATAGCGAATGACTTTGCGAGACATGGCAGTGAATGAATTCAGAATGGCTCCGCATTTTGGAGGTTTCCTAAAATGGGGGTTAGCCCCAAATCATCCATTTATAGAGGGTTTTTCCATTATAAACCATCCAGCTATTGGGGATCCCCTTAGGAAGCCTCCCGGTTTGAGGTCACCATGTACCAATGCTGGCCTCCCAACGGCACCATGTTGGCCCAGGACAGGCACCATGTTAGACCATTCCAATGACGTGCGTTTCAGTTGATGAGGGAAAGAGTCGCACTAAGGTGCCGACACCATGGGATATCATGTAATATTCAAGGATAACTTGAATATGTAAATACTGCGTCAATACCATTTCAGAAGACAAAGACGGTCCCTCACTTGTACTGACTGCGTGCTGCAGATTGGCGAAATTTCCTGCCATGTGCAAGGATCTGGAGCAACAGGAGGAGTACAAACGACGTATCAAAGTGATGACCGAGGAGAAGAAAGCAAGGCGAGCTGCAAAGATGGGCCCTGGAATCAGCTGAGTCCTGGCTATGCTTCATGGGATAGAAAGTGTTCCAAACTGTTCCAAATTGAATTTCCAAAATCTGCAGGCTTTCCTTCTTTGGGAGCCTGCGACTCTGCCCCAGGTTCATCGATTACGACTGCATGACGGGCGTTTGGAAGTTTGGCGTCGATCACTTCTGAGATCACTCCTGGGGCGGCGCAAAGGTCACACCTCCCAGGAACGCCGTGTGGCAATGGCTCCCTACTGCATCCATGAGCCAGCTAAAACCTGTTCGTCAAAGGGTGAAGAAGGTGTTGAAGGAAGATATTCACAGATATCGTCATGAAAGCTGCTAGGAATCTACTGAAATGTTGACCACCCTTGCAGAGTTCAAGTGTGCCTGAATGTTTAGTTTCGGAACTCTAAACCCAGGAAACTTTGGATTTCCCAGGAGACTTTGGATTTCTCACCATTCTTGAGGACTATTCTTAAGCTCACAAGTGATTGCATGCAACTTGCTGCCCATATCGGCTAGCACCATGATACATCGAACACTCAGCTGCGGAGCCACATGCCATGGACCTTCCCTCGCTGATTTGGGAAGGGACATTGAAATGTGCAGAGCCATAGATGTGAGCCATGGAATGGAGAATGTTTCAGATGTTTCGGCCCATATAGAAGCCATCAAGGGTTCGTCGTATCTCTGCATCGTGTGTTTTTGCATTTCCCTTGAAGCTCTCAGCTCATGGCAAACGCTGACCATACCATGGCCGGCATATCATGGTTCAAAGTGTAGCAGAAATGCGTATTTTAGTCGATGATTGAGCCAATGACCAGGCAGGGATCCCACCGCGAAAAAGTTGCGAGAGGGGACGTCTATCAGAAAGGTGTCAACTCCTGGGCATCAGGGCATCAGGATATATTTGGACGATTCAGGCTACTCGTGCCGCAGCTGCTTCAGAGATGACATGAAAAGAACATTTGGCGGCATAGCATAGCAACAATTCCTCTAATGTCATTCAAACCAGCATAGATTCTGTTGACCAACTTCCAAATTTCAGCATTTCAGCCAGATGTTGTATGGAAGGACATGTGGAAAACGACAGATTCAGACAGGAACCAGTCGGAGGTAATGGGTCTTTGCAGGAAAACCGGAGGAGTTGGAAACGTCAGACAGGAACGACAAGAACTGTTCACTAGGAAAACTGGTGGCTGTTGGTGTCAAGACGCTGGTGCTCCAAGCTAGGATTCTCAGACGAAGCGACCGACGCACCCAAAAGGGGCAGTGCGATTTGTGTTGGGTAGACCTGCCTCAACATAGAGGCAGGGCTTGTGTGATGTAGGTGGGAAACCATCCCCCAAATTGTTTCTAGGTGTCAAAAGACCGAAAAATCAACCACGATTGAATGAGCAGGGAATGGTTATATAATGTTATAGAATGTTATTTGGTTTTCCCATACTGATGTGATCTAGAGCTGATACATGTTGATACATGTTGATAGATATGAACATTACTTAGCAGACTTAATATTGTTTGCTATTCATATGTCATGTTGATTTCCCTTTGAACGTGTTTTCCCCAACGACCAAGGCCATGACTTGCGCAGATGTGACTGCTGCAGGGGATGCGGCTGTGAAGGCGGTCTTGGGCGAGGACGGGATCTCATGATTACCAACAGCAATTGGCGTTGGTACTGGGTGGTACTACTGTGGTACTATCCCATCTCTGATGCCATACTATGCCTCCATTTGGGGAGGTGAATTCCAAACATAGCCAATGCTTGTGCTTGTCAGTGCTTGGATCATTGCTGCCCATTTATCATCAGGGTTACAGACATGTGGATATTGAATGATATTGAATGATATTGAATGATATTGACAATGCCGAAAACTCTCTTCCAGAGGCACTGTATTAGGTAAGACATGAGGATGAGAGTTGCTTGCAGTGCCAATCCAAAGGATACCCTAGCCACACGCAGAGGGCTACATCCTGCAGCCTTCCAGCAGATTCCAGGAGCGGTTTGCCATGGTCCAAAGCGCCAAGTTGCTGGTCGTGGGCGCCGGTGGCATTGGCTGCGAGCTGCTCAAAAACTTGGTCCCTCGGCAGAGCGATCGATGATGGGCGGGCGGGTGGGTTGGTGATCAGTCTGGGAAGGGCCTCGCAATACCTTACAACCAGCTAGTTGTTTCCGATGATGGGCCATTGGTGGGGGAACTCCGGGATCCTTGTTGCTTCGAAGAATTGTGAAGGCAGGAAGAAGCAGCAGGGTAGAAGACGGTTCACACATTGCAAGCAGTTTCCTTCTAGCGATACTCTCAGGGGTGCAGCCCCATAGCGATTCTCCCCGAGGTCTTGAGTGGCTTTCGAGAAATTGAGGTGCCCAATTGCACCAGCAACAGTGATAGCTGCAATGAAACCGAGTATTTGAGCTTGAACCTTAACTGATATGATTATGATATGATCAGGATGTGTTGACCAACCCGAGCCAAAGCCAAGGTCATTGCCGGATGGAAAGCACTAGGTGATGTCACCTGAACCTCCATTTGCCGCCAGGTTGTTGATTTGGACACAATCGACGCATGGTTCTCAGTACTGAGCAGTTGTGGCAGAAAAAGATTAGCCAGCTGGATCTAGCTGCAGTTCCCTGTTCTTCACCATTGAAAAACAAAAAATGGGATTGAAATGGGTAAGTAAAGTACTGTAAGGTCAAACCCAGCCATCAAAGATCATCAAACCAGCTCCTCTCGGCCGTTGCGGGGTCCAGGTCTCGAACTTAAATCGCCAATTCCTCTTCCGCCGGGTCCATGTGGACAGACCTAAGTCGGCATGAGACTCAGGACTGGTTTCAGCTTTAAGATTGGTCATCCTGGTGGGGATGGAGACAGAGACCCATACTTAATCATAATTCCAGAGATTTCCAGAGTTTGTTCAGGTGAGAAATCAAAATATCAGGTGGATTAACATCCATTTCATATCATTTAAAAGTTACAAGATGCTACGAGCCATTTTGATGTTCACCAGGGCTCATCAGGATATTGATTCATCATGATTCATCGCCATTCGATCCAACTTGAGAGGTGGTGGCGGCCGAAGCTGTGAAGCAGTTTCGCAGGGCTTCCGAGCTGGATAGCTGGACATATTTGGACTATCGGAATGGGGGCATGAAGGTCCAGCTGTACCCGAAATTACCAGATATTTACCAGCTACAGTAGCCATCGATTTTGGTGTGAAGAGAGGACTTGAACCCGCAAAAATCAGGTTTTCAGTGGATTTAATCAACAATCAATGGGCATAGAAGCATGAACATAGATGTTTTTTCAACCCATTTGACAGCACATTGGATCTTGACATCAGACTGGGAGGAGAGTTGCAGCCAGACGAGGCCCGAATGCCAACATCATCTCCCATCACGGCAATGTCAAGGCAGGGTGCAGCTGACAGTGCCATGGGATACAGATGACATTGGCACCGCCATGTACATACACATACAGATGTTATTGTCAATATACTATTAACAATAGATGTGTATGTATGATTGTATGTATGATTGTATGTATGATTGTATACTATTACACATGTATATACATGTGTATGATATGCATGACATTAACATGCTCATGTACGTATGCAAGTCTGTCTCAAAGCAGGTCACCAAAGGAGGCACGGTTTGTTTTTTTTGCAGTACTAAAGAATCATAGGTTTCTGGGCCAGCGATATTAATACGTTTCCGATATTCCGCAATAAACCAGACCCCTAGCACACTTTGCCACTTGAAGATAGTTTATGAAATGAATCCTTTCATTTGGCATGTTGGAAGGACTTGGGGTATGCTCCAAAGGTATGTTCAAATAATCGTGGTAAGCTAGTAGTCCTCATAGGAAGGATATTATCACATGCTTCGAAGTTGGCAGAACTGGACGTGATTTGGATCACAGTGCATGATGTCGTTTCAATCGTCAATCTTAGAATTTCAGAGGTCCTCACTAATTCTTCACACATCTTAGCCACTTTTTCTTAGACATTCACGAAGCGAACTCGCTGAGGACCCACAGTTTGGTTTGGAGTTCATTGGCAACTTCGATGTGGTGGTTCCGGCCTCAGCCTGCAGCATTGCCATCAGAGATCATGGGAAAAGGTTCTACTTTAGCCATTTGGAAGTATCTTCAAAGTTACTTCAAGTCTATATTTTACGTGAATGTTACGTTTCCGTTTGGATTCATGTCAATGCTTCGCAGTTGATACTACTATCATAACCTGCCCA
This sequence comes from Symbiodinium sp. clade C Y103, assembly GCA_003297045.1. Classification (NCBI taxonomy): domain Eukaryota; class Dinophyceae; order Suessiales; family Symbiodiniaceae; genus Cladocopium; species Cladocopium sp. clade C. The sequence goes on along the minus strand of BGPT01000443.1, from coordinate 143,022 downwards.
CCAGGTGAATGCGCTAGACAACTTGGAAGCTCGACGACATGCCATTTGTCCGCAGGTCGTGGTGGAAAACAGTGGCTTTTCACAGTCCCCAAGTCTAGGGATGAGATGACTCCAATCATTGATCCTGGGTCACTTTTTTTGATTTGGTCAGTAGTTACGAGTTATATCATGTCTAGTTATTACGATTTGGTTAGTAATTGCTAGTTTTGTATCATATTATTGTAATTCAATTACCAGTTAAATCATATTGAATAATCGTGTTTCAACTGGTCAGATTTATATGTTTACAGTCAAACATATCTCTAAGTAAACATTATATACAATTGTTCAACCGGCTTACAAAAATAAAATCATATCTCTACCAGTTCCCAATTCATCCCAGGTGAATCGTCTTTGCCTTGCAGCAGAGAAGCCGCTGCTGGAAGCAGGAAGCACTGGCCACTTGGGCCAGGCCCTGGGCCCAGCGAAAGCGATGCCATGGGGATAGCTGGAGGTTTTTGGTTTCTTTCGTCTTCGACAAAAAGTGGCATATATCATTGGATTAAAGGGTAAATTTAAACCTGAAGCCCCTATATTTGATGGGAAAAACCATGGTTTCCTGTAGATGTTCCCTTCAACCAATCCAGTGAATATACAATAGTATAAGAACATATAAGAACAAGGTAGCATAGAAATGGATGGAAAGAAAATCATCGAACATGAAAGTTAGATAAATTGAAGTGATGTTTTTCCTTCATTGGATGGCCCAGATGTATGTAACATTTTGGGTCATTTTGGGTCCACATCCTAAATGGACCATGGCTGACCATGGCTTTGGCAGCCTCAGGTCACAGTGATTCGCAAAGGCGAGACGGAATGCTTCGAGTGCCAGGCCAAGCCCAGCCAAAAGGCCTGCGGCGAGACGGCCATGGCGGTCATGGTGATGGTGGTTGGAGATGGTTATTAACGGTTGATGTATGTTAATGTGGGTTAATGAATCACAGAATCGTGTTACACTAATCTGCAGAATTCCAAAGGATTCCAAAGGCAACCCAAAGTGAATGAAGATATGGCAGGGTGGCTTCTCATATAAGGGCTAAGTGGCTGAGCCAAATTGGACCAGCTTTAGATGCCAGGTGTATCCCTATTGTACCATTCGATCCACTCCAGAGAAGCCTGTGCCGGTGGCTGAGTTTGCAACTGCCCTCGGCCCATTGACTTGTTGACGACGTGGTGCAGGATGTCGGGATGTGCTCCCAAACAAGATGGAATTTCAAGACCTATCAGGACCGTGTAAAAACTATTAGGGAAAACTCTGCTTGCTGAAAATATCATTCAAACATCTCAAAACATCTTGAAACATCTTAAAATCAGCTCTTTTGTGAACCACATTTTGGCGTCAAACCACCACCCCATCCCATCATCCTGAGGCACTGCCTGACATGGGCGAAGAATCTCTTCGATCTGTGCTTCGGTCCTGAAGATGAGTCCAACCTTCTGCCGGGCCACCTGGGGATGGTCTGATGGTGATGGAGGTTTGGAGTTGGAGACTGTACTCGCCTGTTTTGTTGACTTTGTTTATCTTTGGGCATGAAACCTTTGAGTTTGGAGGGAATACCGCAGCTTTGACCAATCTTTACACATGGATGTGCGTAGGGCACCTTCGTTTAGTGCTGGGTGTCAGAGCTGCAGATTGCCTACAGGGGCGGAAGGGGGCGCAGGTGACGAGGTGGTTCAGCTCTTAGCGAAATTTAAGTTACGAACCTATAGGAGTCGAGTGGACAGAACCTAACAGGTAATTTGTGACTTGCGCGCCTTTGCTATGTGATTCGCTTGACATTTTTGGAGCCTTCTGTGATTTGAATGTCTTGTCCAATTGCTGTCTGACAGCGCCTAATCCGGCAAGCTCTGGAGATATGTCACAAGATGAGGAGTGCAATGGAATGGCTGTAGGGAAAGTTGAAGGAATCAATCCTGCATCACTGTTCAGTGATTCAAAGGAATCGGTAAAATCTGTTCAGAACTATAGATTTGCTTTGCCAGCAACAGATGCTGTGCCCTTATCAGAAAAAGCACTTGACTTTGGCGAACCTCATGGCTGACCACATTCTGTTTCCAGAACCCCAGAACCAACTTTCAGGAGGTAGGATCTGAAAACATGTCGCGTGACTAGGCGTCCAAAGCACCCTGTTTCCCGTGATATTCACGCTCTTGAGACTGGAATAACTTTCTGATTTGAGTGGATGTGCATGTGTGCCTTTGCCATGCGATTCGCTTGACGTTTTGGAGCCTTCTGTGATTTGAATGTCTTGTCCAATTGCTGTCTGACAGCGCCTAATCCGGCAAGCTCTGGAGATATGTCACAAGATGAGAAGCACAAGACGCATCAAGACGCATGAACTGTCCACATGAGCAGGCCACGGCTTTGCAACATGGCGACCGCAATCACAAAGGGTCAAAATCAGTTTCGGGTTGGAAAAGATTGGACCCAGGATGTCAAATGGCATTGCCTGCTTCCTTTCAAGGCCATCATGTCATTTCATATCCAAATGCCTCACAACAAGTTCTGTATGGTTGTCAATACATGTCAATACTATGACAGGGAATCTGATGTGCTGCTGTGCCTTTTTTTGAAAATCACTCCCGGCTAGATTCTGTGAAACAATGCTTTTTTTCTGTTACTCACTTTCCGGCGAATTCGTAGTAGAGTCGGCCTCAAATCCACTGTTTGTGTCCATTGTTCACAGCCCCGACGGCTTTGTCCAGTTTTGACCATCTCTTGATGCCAATTTGGAAGGGCCGATATCCCTGCCCCTTTGACTGGCAAGGACCATTTCCTAGTAGCTGCGGCGTTCGAATACTGCATACAGATAGTATGTATTATGTAGTAGAATAACGTGTTTATGATATATATATATATAGAACATTTCGCATACATACAATGATAACAATAACAACACCATCTCGTATAACAAACAAGATAAAACGTATAGCCTATAAGAAGACAATGTAGAACATATAGCATGTACTATAACATCTATGCTTCAAAACATACAGGATACAACCTAGCACATTTAACATATAATATATACTGGAACGTGGATGCTTATAGCATATTAACGTAAAAAAGTACAACACATACCATATAATGCTTGATTAACACATAATACATAACACATAACATGTAACATATACCATATACCTTATACATGCCAATGTTTTGCACAAGTATGTCCATGCAGATGTTTGTACATGTATTTGTGCGTGTGTGACTGTGTGGTTGTGTATGTGGGTATACACATATGTGTGTATATGTATATATATATATACATACATGTGTGTGTGTGTGTCTTCCATGGAGCTGCAAGGGTGGTTGGCTACTAAGACCGTCATTGAGGCCACCAAGACAGCAAGTGGCAGGTAGAGACTTGCCGTGTTGGTTTGCCTAAGACTCAGATTGGAGCCAGCAGCCCCAAGCAGGTCACATTAAAGCATCTCAGGACAGGAAGGTATCCCATCTTGCGCGGGCAAGCATGTCAAAAGGAGTCCCCGAAGGCTTGATCTACATGAGTATTCCTTTGGACAGTCATTCATTTGCGTTCATTTCAGGTGCAACGTTGCCGCTGTCACAGATTGAACAAGTGGATGGCGATTCCCACCAGCCGGTGCATGCAAACTCCAACATGATATGCCCAATCAGCAACTGCAGCCTTCAGCCTGAACACACCATGCTGCCCTGGGGCGGTAATCGCGCGCGAGCGTGGCCCGCGACCACGGTAGAGCTAGAAAAGCACGCGTTCCTGGCGACAAGCAAGCATAAACATGACCGAAAACAGGTGGGAGACGGGGGTTGGTGGTTTTGTTTCCGACATGGAACAGTGCTGCAGGGCAGATTTGGCTGCGGAAATGCGCAAGTTTCAGGCGCAGGAGGCCTTGGGTCGGAAGGACTCAATGCTGCAGGGATCTGTGAATGATTTAGGCTGCGGCGACAACATGTGCGAAAATGATGGCGGTGATTTTGGTGGTAATGCTGGTGATGTTAGTAATGATCATGACGGCGATGATGGTCATGATGGTGATGATGATCATGACGGTGATGATGATCACAAGGGTAACCATCTTCATGGCGATGATGGTCATGATGGTGACGATGACAATGACAGTGATGATGGTCATGACGGTGATGATGTGATGATGGTCATGATGGCGATGAAAATACTGACAGTGATGATGACCATGACGGTAATGGTTGTTTTGACGGCGATGATGATAATGACGGTGATGACGGCCATGATGATGATGATGATGATGATGATGATGATGATGATGATGATGATGATGGTTTTTTTGGTCATGACGTTGATGATAATGACGATGATGGTGAGAGTGGTCATGATAGTGATCATGATCAGGACTGGGGTGGTCAATGGCGTTCGAGTCCCATGCGGTTCCCTTCGAGATGAATTTGCGTCTTGAACATGTCTGTTGCCAGGTTCAGTTCGCTGTCGCTAGATGTCATTTTTTTTGTATATTTTTGTCGTCCCTGGCTGCCATCACACAGAAATGTTGTTTCAATTTGCCAGTCCGTGGATGGTGAAGATGCCGGAAAACGAATTTTTGCTCACTTGTTCGAAGAGGACATCAAAAAGCAGGCCCGGCCAACAATCCCAGCCGATGCACATGGCATTGTATTTCACATGCAGGAGCAACATTGAGAAGCCGACGCATTTGTTTTGTTCGAGTAATCCACAATTGCTTCATGTATGCAGGTACATTATTGGTTTCAATTCATGGAACTGAATGGTGATTTTTTGAGTGTTTTGACGAATTCTTATACATTTGAATTTGTTCACGGTTGGTTTTGATGTTGAGTGCACACATTTTCCATCCAATACAAACCATGAGCACAAGAATCTAAAATTCGCATCAAACAAAGATACGTCCGGTTGGGCCATGGTCTGAGACCTCAATTTGCCCACTACGGGATGACCCGTTCGATCCGTTCGTTGGGTCTCGGTGGTCTCACCAGGCTCAGTTGGAAGATCTCTGGTCGGATCAACGTCCTCCACCAGGGCCTTTGTGCTATGAAGATGCTTTGAAGTTAGGATGCCCGGAGATGGACTCAGATGGACCAAAAATCTCAGTTTGAAGAAGATGTGTTTGTTATTGTTCATGAGTTCCGACAGATCGGAAGACCGTTGAAGGCCTTAAATCATGTTTGCAGCGAAAATTGAGAATTTTGAGTTCGAGAAAGCAGTTGCAACAAACATTTTGTTTGAATGCATTTTTGCGTCTTCAAACGTGAAACGTTGGTAAGGAACACGGAACGCCCTTCAACAGATGCTGACAAGGACTCATACAGTATGTCATACAATGTCACTATCCGTGCGATCCTGGTTCAGAACATTCCCAGGAATGCATTTTGATCGGGGGTGGAAACAACAACTGTGCACCAAACAACATCAAAGACTGCAATCTAAGAGCTGCAATGGATTTTTTTTTGAATCCGTGACGGGCCCACCCTTGATAATGTCAATTACCATCTATACATCAGTCTACAAATTCTACGAACATTAACCAGCAAGCAATTGAATTGGGATTGCGAACCAACAAAGAACTAGACTCCAAATCCTGGGCAGGACAAATTGGAGACTCAGAAAGTGCCCAGCGTCGCCGGCGATG
>BGPT01000443.1:83361-133056 GCA_003297045.1 Symbiodinium sp. clade C Y103 | reverse complement strand
TCCAAAATCGTGCCGAAAAGGCGTCCAAAACGCACGACAAAAGTCCCTAACGTCACTTCTGAATCCTTATAGAATATAATAGAATATAGAATGGCAGGGCAGGACGCACAAGCCACAGAATAGAATGGCAGGGCAGGACGCACAAGCCACAGAATCGCAGCGAAAAACTCCCTAACGTCCCGTCTGAAATCCACAGATAAAAGAGAAACACATACAACAAAACAGCAGCACAAACAGCCACGCCGTTGTTTTGGCGTCTGAGGTACCGTCACTGACCGAGGCAAAATTGCGGCTGGAGGCTGCTGCTGCTGCTGCTGCTGCTGTTAGCTGCTGCTGCTGCTGCTGCTGCTGCTGCTGCTGCTGCTGGAGGCGTGCAGGAACAGACACAGCCACCGGCAGCAAAACAGCATGGCAGGGAAGGACGCACAAGCCACNGCTGCTGCTGCTGCTGCTGCTGCTGCTGCTGGAGGCGTGCAGGAACAGACACAGCCACCGGCAGCAAAACAGCATGGCAGGGAAGGACGCACAAGCCACAGAATCGCAGCGAAAAACTCCCTAACGTCCCTTCTGAAATGCAAAGAAAAAAGAGAAACGCATGCAACAAAACAGCAGCAAACACAGCCAGNCAAGCCACAGAATCGCAGCGAAAAACTCCCTAACGTCCCTTCTGAAATGCAAAGAAAAAAGAGAAACGCATGCAACAAAACAGCAGCAAACACAGCCAGTGGCAACAAAACCGCAGACTCCATGGCAGTGACTGGCTCCATTTTAGGCGGCTGGAGGCTGGTGCTGCTCCTGCTGTTAGCTGCTGCTGCTGCTGCTGCTGCTGCTGCTGCTGCTGCTGGAGGCCGCTGCTGCGGCTAGAGGCTGCTGCTGCTGCACATTGCTGCTGCTGCTGCTGCTGCTACGGCTGGAGGCTGCTGCTGCTGCTGCTGTTGCTGCTGCTGGAGGCCTGCTGCTGGAGACTACTGCTGCTGCTGCTGCTGCTGTTGCTGCTGCTGGAGGCTGCTGCTGCTGCTGCTGGCTGCTACTGCTGCTGCTGGAAGCTGCTGCTGCTGGAGGCCGCTGCTGCTGCTGCGGCTAGAGGCTGCTGCTGCTGCTGCACATTACTGCTGCTGCACATTGCTGCTGCTGCTGCTGCTGCGGCTGGAGGCTGCTGCTGCTACTGTTGCTGCTGCTGTTGCTGCTGCTGGAGGCCTGCTGCTGCTGCTGCTGGTTGCTGCTCCTGCTGCTGCTGCTGCTGCTGCTGGAGGCTGCTGCTGCTGCTGCTGCTACTGCTGCGCATTGCTGCTGCTGCTGCTGCTGCTGGAGGCTGCTGCTGCTGCTGCTGCTGCTGCTGCTGGGCTGCTAGTGCTGCTGCTGGAAGCTGCTGCGGCTGGAGGCTGCTGCTGCTGCTACTGCTGCTGGAGGCTGCTGCTGCTGCTGCTGCTGCTGCTGCTGCTGCTGGACGCTGCCGGCTGTGCTGCTGAAACTTTTCCAGGTTGCTGGCTACTGACTGCTGCTGCTGCTGCTGCTGCTGGAGGCTGCTGCTGTTGCTTGTGCCTGAAACTCTTTTTCCCTTACGCGCTCCCCCTTGCGTCGGCCGGGGTCGGCGGATATACTATTACATATTATATATCCTATATTATATATTCTATATTATATATTAAATATTCAGTATTATATATTATATATTGAATATTATATATTATATTTTATATATTAAATATTATATATCATATTTTATATATTCTATATTATATATTCTATATTATATAGTATATATTATATATTATATATTATATATTTTATATTATATATTTTATATTATATATCAAATACTAAATATTATGTATTATATATTAAATACTAAATATTATATATTATATAATATATATTTATATATTAATTATTATATATTATTAGATTATATATTATATATTAAACATTATATACTATATTTGAAATAGTATATATCTGTAAATTTATTATATATATTATGTATTAGATATTGTATTTTATGTTACATATTAAATATTCAATATTATATATTATTAGATTATATATTATATATTAATATATTATATATTAGATATTAATATATTATATATTTATAAATTTGTTTTATATATTATATCTTATTAATTATTTATTATATATTATTAATTNTATTATATATTATATTATTATATATTATATATTATATATTATATATTATATATTATATATTATATATAATATATTATATATTATATATTATATATTATATATTATATATTATATATTATATTTTATCTCTGTGTATATATATCTATATATATATACACGTGTATGTATATATATATATACATACATTTGTATACATATATACATATCCATATTTGTATACATATGTATATATATTATATGTGTGTATCTATGTATATCCATATTTCAGATTCGGGAAGCTGAGGCATTGGCAGGCTTTCCCGCTGGGTTCGGGCCTAAGTGTTCACGGATTTTTTTTCTTCTGGGCTCAGCCAGCCTTGGCTGCTGAGGATGCGCAGTCCATTGCAGGTTCCATCATTCCTGCGGTGGTTTGGGGCTCAGTGAGTCGCCACCATTGATTTTGGGAAACCATGGCAATTTCTGCTGAGAGCTGCTGATGGAGAACATCAAACAATTTAGAATATATGTTTCCTTCTGTAGGCTCCCAACTTCCCAATTGGGAATCCATTATATGGAATTATACTGTATATATATATATATATACATATGTATAATACATGTCATTTTAAATGCCTGGAAAGAAGCCATTTGGTGACCTGCGCCATTACCACCTTGCGGGTTCACCTGCGCCAGGCAAGTACCAATGCCATTGTGGCAGGCGGGCCGCCAACGCATGGTGGGATCTTAAGTGAAACAGGACAAGGGAAAGAGCGCAGATGTATGTTCCAGAATGGGGAAACACCAAACCCAGTGAGTTGTACAATCATCAAAGAAAGTTTGAAACCTGTCATCAACTGATGATTTGGGCACAATGGATGCATCAACCGCCGCGGTTCTGGCCAGGGCTGGAAGTCGTTCAGCTTCTCCACGTGTCTGGTACTGAATTTTGATGCAAACCAAGATATGAAAATGTGTGAAACTCAATTTCAAGCCTCCAAATTGGCCCAAAGATCCAAAAGTATGTGCTTGTTACTTGAGAAAATGCAGCTGTCAGTGGCGGCATCTCCTAAGTCATTCCACCACCCCAGTTTCTCAGATTTCCTTCGCACAGTGGCTGCAGGCTCCAAAGTGTGGGCAAAAACATGAAGGACGGCAAAGTGCGAAACCTCAATGTTGCAGCAGTTTCTGCATGTTTTATGAGAGGGGGGCTGCTCCTGCAGATGATTTCCGAGCACGAAGTTGGGCATGTCTCAAAATCTATCTATCTAAATCTATGGCATCCAAAATCCTGCATGTGATAGTTTCTTTGGGTAGTGAAAACCATTTGCAGGACATATTCCCCAACTTGTCACCCCCCGACGCTACTTGGCAAACACCTAGGCGCGCACTGTGTGGGTGCGCTTTCCGGAGCCCTCGCGAAAGAAGATCCTGCAACCCAGTGGGATACCACAGAATCATCCAGTTGCGTCATGCCTGAGGGTATCGAATCCTTTTAAGTCCTTTTGGATCCTTCGCTTCTCTTCAATGGGTTTTCTTTGGATGGTTTATCATGGTCTATCTTCAGCTCCAAGTCTCATGTCTTCCAGACCAGACCGATGGAGCAAACGGCTCAAAGGTCTTGGAACTTCTATCCACTGCCAGCAGGCCTCCCAAAAAAGGGACCCTGAATGAACCCCTCAATGAAGTTATGCCTGAAATATGCTTGAACTATTTTAATTGGTAAGGGAACAGATAGGATTTTGCAAAGTTGGCGTGCAAAGGTTCTCTCCACACGCCGAATCCCGATTGCTTCGTGCCTTGGCTGAACTGGGGCTGATAATCCAACCTGGCAATGAAAATCACAAGCTCATCTCTTTACGGATGATCTTATGATCCTTGCAAACTTCATTTGTAGATATTGAGGGAAACTACTTGCATATTATATCATATTATTATCATTGATGACCCCTATCCAAAATGGGAACCCAATTGCCAGGTTTGTTTACCTGCCCAGGTGTGTGGCTCGAGAACAGCTCGAGTGGCTTTGAAGAGCATGGAGGAGTGTAAGATCATGGCTTTAGCCAAGGCAATGGCTGCCACCTTTATAGCCATCAAGGATGCTGCCTGGTACCTCAATATATCGACAAGAAAAAACATGATTTAACAAATACATGTAGTACTGTAGGGGAAATTGAGTTTTTCACCATGAAACGGAATGTCTTTCCAAATTTTCCCCAACTTGTCCATTGCTATCTGTCAACACTTACTTTGCACAACCGATTCACCTGGGCAGGGCTGCATCCAGGGTCAGCTGGGTGCCCACAAGCCAGCTCTTTACGCCAATGGCTCATGCATTTTTGACCCTGAGCGGCTCGGACGTGGTGAGGGGACCAATGCGGGAACCATTTCCGACTCATTCAACACTTGGGTGGGTTGCAACTGTTCAAGCATCAATTGAAATTTGCCTTATTTTGCGATTTAGTCCCAGATTTCGATCGCTTCGGGGTGGTAGTTTTCAGCTCACATTTCAAGTACTGAAAAGTTCCCTTGGACTGCCCGAAGCGGATGAGGACTGCAGAAAGCAATCCCAACAACATGAATGTTGCAGACCAGAGAAAGTGTGTTCCAAGAACTGTTCAAGTCTCAATCAAACAACAATGCATCCGGTGCTCAACATGTTATTCCTGTGAGGACCACCCATGAATCACAATGATAATCATCTACAATCAGAATTAGTATTCAAAAGAATAAATCATGATAATCACCTATGACGCATGATCATCATCAAAGGAATAATCATCACTTACAATCGTCGTCATCGTCGCCGCCGCCACCATCATCAACAGCATCAACATCACCATCCGCATCAGCATCAACATCAACATCAACGTCATCATCAGAATCCCCAGTGTTGTTTGATTATATGATATCCCAAGAATTTTCCCAAGGTTTCGTGGGCTAGCCGGACTTGACCTGTGAGGTATCCCGAGCCCGGAGAAGAGGCCGAAGAGGACGCTGCACCACGGATGTTGGAGCTGGGTGAGCACTCCATTTTGGAGAATTGAGTCAATACACACAGGGTAAACACATATACAGATATGTAGAAGCCACATATATATATATATACATATATTTGTATATGCATATATTAATATTTGTATGTGCATGCGTATGTTGTATGTGTGTGTGTATATCCCAGCCTCCAAGAAGTCAGGAGGGTTTGCATCCGGAGTGGTCGCTCAGCCAGTGGGGCTTGACGAGTGGCTCGTTACTGCAGGCAGCGAGTCGCGGCTGTGGGACTGCGAGTCATGATCAGCATGGAGTAGGATGACATACAGTGGTTGACTCTGGAGTTCCCAAGCATTTTTGCTTTAGTACTGTTTAGATCTGTTAAACGCACGCTACTCGCACCGCGAGTGACCCAACTTATCCTTCAAAGTGATCCTTCAGAGCCACTGCTGTGAAGGTCGAAGATGAAGGTCAAGGTTGGTCAATCAACTTGGTGATCCGGGAGGAGCACCGAAGAAGAAAGTGGGATGATGACGTACGGTCATGGTCAAACATCACCCCAAGGTCCGCCTGTATTTTGCACCATTGTCACCACTGTCAGGACTTAATTTCCTCAACCTCCCAAGGTTGATCTTGATGGAAAAATTAAGATCTACCTATACCATCTATACCACAAATAGAACAACTATCAACTGCGCACAACTTTGCCCAAAGGGAGAAGAGACACATCTGTTTTGGAAAAACGACACCTCTATACTGGCTGGTGGTTTCAGACATGTTTCATGTTTAAACTAAAGCCAAAAAACGGAGGTGCAATTGCTATCCCAACTGGTTTTTGCATGGTTTCGGTCTCAACCAACAGCCATTTGGGCTCAGGAGCCAGATCTGGATGAGCAGCTCTATCCAGGAGGCTTCAAGGCGGGCGAATCTCTGGGGGGGGAGTTCTTGGGTCTGAAAATGGGAAGGCCCATGAAATGCCCATTTCAGTGGAATAGTAGATATACGTGAATATAATTGAACATGTGTGAATAAATGTGAGATTATATACGTAAATACATACAGTATGTAAATTGATGAACCATGATTTTGGGGTTCCCTATTTTCAAAGAGACCCCCATATGTTTGGTGTCAACCATCCACACAGGAAGAATCGCCAACCCCGACAGCACAGGTGGAAGCAGGGGCTGGTGCCGGCGAAGAAGCAGCCAAGGACGGAAGGGGTCCGTGGAGGGATAGAAACAACGCAGATGCACTGCATCATCACAGATCTATGCATACATGATCACGATCAAGCACAGAATATGTATAAATAGATATGTTCGTGTGTATATTTGTATGTATATATATATATACATAATTATGCTATATACACATACACTTTCTATGATTATGATTATGTCTGTATCATATACGTTTCCTCTAAGTACCTCAACATAAACATACATTAGATGTGATATACATGTCATAGATATAGCTTGTGGTAAACCCAATGACCATACACCACCCAAGGACATGGCCGAGAAGAAGCGCAAGGCGGAGGCTGATGCAGCGGAGGCACCCAAAGTGGGGTATGTCATGCCAGTTGATGCGGTGTCACAAAGGCTAAACATGGCAAAACTGGGTATTTATATAACCAAAAGAAGTTGGGATGGAACCCGCAAAAGTTAAATTTTGGATGCCTCCGGACTCCGGACAAAGTTCTCGCCAAAAAGAATGTAAATTTGACCCAGGATCCTGTTTCGAATTCTGGTTGGGATGCCGACAAGAAAAGAGGATGACAGCAAGGAAACACATGGAAATGTGGGAATATAATTGGTTGACTAGAAAGGAACTCGGACGTAGCCAGCAGTCGTCCTGAAATTCGTTGAGAGTTGCTCCTGCTGTAAACCAAAACACGAGGCAAAAGCAGGGAAGTTGGAGCATGTTGGAGTTGTTTCCTCGGGTGTTTGATTCAATTCAGGAAGGTAGATTTCTCGAAACTGTGGCTCATGCAAGAAAAGCGGTCAGTTGGAGCCAAAGTGTTTCAACAATTTTTGAAAACATCCAAAAACTTCAGCTTTTGGTGCAAGAACATGCAAGAAGCCTTTATTTTCATCCAGGCAACAGCAGCCAAGAAGGCACAGTTGGATGCCAACACGGTGGACCTAGACTGTTGGGACCTCAGATGCGGCTGAGGTCGAGAACCAATCGACAGGACATGGATCATAAAGATAGACTGGGAAAAATACGGAAAAATTGGATAGAATGGGATACCAATAGAACCAATTCAATAGAAGAACATGGGGATAAAGACCTTTGCACATTGCTACCAAGTTTGGCCTTCGCGTAGACGCCCTAGTGTGGTGAAAAGCCAGTGAAAAGCCAGGATCACAGAGACTGGTACAAGTCTGAAGAGTATAGATATATTCCATTCAACTTGATTTTAGCTAAGCCTTAAAAAAAAAAAAAGTGTGCGTGAATCACCTTGCGCATTTGCTGGACTGAGGAAAAGGAATGTGAACATAGAGTCTCCTGGCACTCTGTCGCTGGATTTTGTGTTTCTGACCGTTCAACAGCCATGTGCACAAATCTATAGCACTCCTCCATAGTCAGGATTGGATCAAAACGGCACACTCCACAATTCCAGCTACAACATGCTACAACATATGTTGTCAAAGGATGTCAAAGGATGATAGCCTGCTCATGAAGATCTGCGACATGACAGCATATTGCAGCTATCAGATTCCAGACGAGACCTGTGGGCGTGACGATGCCTGGGGTGTTGTCACGGGGGACTCGTCCGTGCTTCGCCTGCAACGAGTCAGCGGACGAGGAAAAGAATTGATGGACGGGTGGGAAGGCAAGGATTTCCTGCAGGGCATCAATGACACCAATCATCTCTTTAACGATCGTTCGTCCATCATTGATCATGAATCATCATTCATCATTCATATGGAGGGGTACCCCTAAATCATCCATTAAAGAAGGATATTCCATTCTATATAAACCCACCATTTTGGGGTACCACCATTCACGGAAAGCACCATATCTGTTTCGACACCGCATCTTCAATCGTCAGAGCCTGGGCCCACTCGCAATCACTCGTGGCAGTCGTGAAAATTTCGGGACAACTGAATCTTCAGTGGCCATCCTTAGGACATCAGGGGTGCAATGTGTTGTGATGGAAAACCGGAGTTGAAAACCAAACGACTCAGGCTGGGGTCCAGGCTAGTCACGCAAAAGTGTTCGAAATTGCTTTCCCCATCAGTATGCCTCCTTTCTGCTCAAAAACTATGGTAGATGGAGCTGGAAGATGCAACAAGTTTGGAAACTTATTAACAACTCAAAATGATTGAAAATGAACGTGCATAGTGCATCTGTAAAGTATAGTATATAGATATAGATAATATACCTGTATATATATATATAACATATAGACATACACAGTTACATACCTATGTAAATAGAGAGCGAGAGAGAGGGAAAGAGAAGAAAGAATGAAAGAGAGGGAGACACACATCATGTTGAACATTGTTGAGCTGTGCTGAATCCAATCACCTGTTGCTAGAGAAGCTTCCGAACCAACTGGATTTGAACTTGCAAACCAGACGCGGCGCAGCATCGCATTTTCGTCACAATGGAGGATAGTGGGCGATGTGGCAGCAAGTCGCCAACTTCACCGCAGTTCAGTGACAACACACTTGGAGGGTTCATGCAATTGGTTCCACCTGGATTTTTTTTGGTTTGTGAGGTGCTTACAAAGTGAACACAAGTCACAACTTGAGCAATTCTTGCCTTTATGTTCATCACCACCTTTTTAACAGCAGAACTTCAGGAGAAGTGACCACCTCCATTTTCCACAGTGAGTTCGACCATGGCATAGATGGCAACCACCACATTCCAACATGGAATTGGCACCCCAACAGCCCGGCAGGAAGCGGTGAGTCGAATGTCCAATATCGAGGTCAACGATGCCTTTGCCAAGCGAATGGCGCAGGCAGTGAAACTCTTTTGGGACGGAGTTTTTTCCAGGTTTTGATGCCTGATTCCAGGCAAATACATGTTTGATCATTTTTGGGGATTTGGGACGTTGACTCACTTGATTTCTACTTCCTGGGAAGTAGCGACAATGATGTGGTTCCGGGAAGCAATTGTGAGCATCGAGTAGCCATGCTTTGATTCTACCCAAACAAGTAGTTCATGCTTCTAAGTTGTAGCCCTGCCACTCCAGGTTCAGGCTGAGTTGGAGCAGATGCAGAAAGTGCAAAACGAGTTGAAGGGACAAGAAGCCAGGTATCTCAAAGCAGTTCAAGGCAAGAAAAGCCCTGCAAAAGCCTTTCATGCAGTCTCGAGGAAAAGATTGCATCCTCTAACAGTTGGGATGTCCAAGAGGAGCCAACAAAGATCAACAAAGCTTCCAAAAGTCTCAGACATGTTCGAGAGATTGGGGCATATTGGGACATTTCTAGGTCAGGGAGATGTTTCTTTCCTCTGTGGTGGCTGCGATCCAGCTTCAGGCTATCAGAAGGACTTGGAAACCATAGCAAGGCAAATCGGTCAGTGCCCCAGTCGTTGAACGATCGCAGCGATCAGCGATGTTCTCTGCTGGCTGCTGTGCAAAGGACATGCTCAGACCCGAAGACTCGTCATTTTGAAAAGTTGCTTCCACTGATATCAGATGACATCCTTTTGAGGCATGAACGAGTCTTTTCAGGTTTGCACATGTGAGCAGAGGGAACTCCAAAGTTGGAAAGCCCACCTGCACTATTTCCTTCTATCATTCGTCCATCCATTACATCCATCATCAATGATGTTGGTCTATAATTTCTTACTTTCCCTTGCTTCATTTCCAGGAACTGGACCATTGTAACGAGGAGATCAAAGACTTGGAGAAGAAGAAAGAGGACCCTCCAGCTGGTCCACCACGGAGGATGACTGATTGATGCTGGAATAACATTGAATGACCAGTCATCCACTACCAAGTTGGGAGAAGCTGAGATCCGACAAATAGATGCTATACTGTATACCAGACTATACCACCACTCAATCTCTCACTGGAAGCCGTTTCATTGGTGCTGACAGGAGACTGCACGGAAAATGTGCGAGTCGGGGTCCTAGTTTGGCAGACTCCTGTGGGATCAGTGAGCATCAGTGAGGCTCTTAAGAAACCCACAGATGGCTGTGCTCCCAGGAATTGAGGATTGAGTTAGATTTGTGTATCACCTTCCAGGAATTCCAGTCATCAATGAAGTCGTTGGACTAGTGGCCAGCTACAGGATCACAACCGAAGCGGAACGGCTCCAAGCTCAGGATTTGACCCAGTCGCATGTTCCTGGGGGTTGAAAGGTTGAAGCCACGAGAGGTTGCACCAAACACCGTGAACACCATGCTGTTTGATCTTCATCTGTCACTGTCACAGCCTCCTACATTTCCAAGGGTGAGATCAGAGAAGCTCAATGCAGCCAGTGGTTTCATCCTCAGCACATAGCAATCCCTCGGAGAAGTGACGGACTTTCTGATGGTCAGAGCTACAACCAGGACTCGCAACCTGACAAGCAGTTGTCGCCCATTCTCGTTGACTAAATGTAGTCCACTTAGTGGAAGATTACGGAAAAATAAGTGGAAAAACAAATCCTCAACATGACTCAACATGCCCCTCGCCTGCTGCAGAAACTCTTCACCTCCCCTCCAAACCTACGGTTGGTGTCTCAGTGCCATAGAGATGATGCCGTGCCGTCAAAGCTGTCCATGGCATGGCATCATGGTGTTGCCCCAGTCAGCTTCTCAACCGCTTCAGATGGCACCCAGCAATCCGGGGGTGAACCTCTGCGATCTGCTGGCGGAGGCAGCCTTGGGATGCCAATGCTCTGTAGTGGAGTCCTCCGAAAAGTAATGTTTGTATTCTTCATGATATATTCACCAAGATTACAAGCAGGAGAATAGATGACAACGAGCTCTTCAACTAGCGTCCATGGATAGAGAAGGATCAAGCAGGATCAGCAGATTTTGTTCATTTTCACCTCAAGCCCTCTGCAATTCTATGATTCCAACAGCTTTCTCCGCCAGGACTCCTCAGCCGCAGGGCCCAGGTGTTTTGGAGGGCTTTTGACAAAGTGGCAAAGTGGGGATCAAGATGGATCAAGTATCCCAAAAAAATCGGAAAGATTGATTTTGCTTCTTGTTTCTTAGACACTTTGGGGATAGGATGGCATCCTCAAGTTGTTAACCCTTGCCATTTTTCAGTCAAGAGAACCACGACCAACTATGTGCAGTGCAAATTCACACATGCATGGGAGAAGGATGTCTAATGAAACAAGCTGATTGAATAATGAAAAGCGAGTGCTCATCGTTGACTTCGTACATCTGGATATGGGCAGTTTTGACCCTGCAAATTGCAAGCGCCTGCCGCAAGCTCATCGATGCTACAGCGGCAGAGCAGCTTCCCAAACTTCTGAGAGAAAACCAGGTGACTGATGTGTTTTTGGACTTGGATGAGACCCTCCTGATGCCTGACACCCCTTTTATTTTCGGCCTGCCTGGTACTGACAGCTTCATAGCACATCTGGATCCATGTTTGAGGGCCGCCATGCCACAACTTGCAGCACGCATGGAGGCCAGCTACTATGCTGCAGCCTTACAACTGGTGGACTCCACCTTCCCAGAAATCATTGCTGAGATGAAAAGGAAGAACATGCGGGTGGTGGCCTTGACTTCCCGACGTGCTGACGAAGCTCAGAATCTTCAGGTCATCGATTTTCTGGCAACTGCTGGGGTGCAGCTATCAACGGTACCTTTTGGAGCCGGAAATGACACAGCCGTTGGTGGCATCATTTTCGCTCAAGGGGAGCAGGTGAACAAGGGCAGCATCATCAAAGATGTGCTTCGAAATCCAGTTTCCCAAAGAGCTGCCTTAGTGGATAACACCCTGGGAAAGTTGGAAGCTGCATTGGAGGTCTCGGATCGCTTGCTGGCGATCCACTTCACTGCTGCCTACCGCCTGGAACAAAGTGATCTTTCCCGCAGGCGATGGATCTGCCGGGAGCTTGCTGCCATAGGAAGCGAGTGCTCCTGTGGCGCTTCCGACCTCTGAGCTGCGGGAAAAATGATGGGCTGAGAACGTGCCAAGGTTTTTCCTCATTTTTCCCATGCAGACAACTTTGGCAAAAATCAGGGTGGAATTTCAGGAGTTTCAAAATTGAAGCTCAGTCTGTCAAATCATCTTACACCAGCTTTGGAATAGTTTAGTGATTTCTGACACATTACATCAAATTCTCCACATTGCACTGGAAACACGATCAATGGCTCATATAGTGTAACTTCCTCCTGAGGCTAGAGGTCCTACCCCTTCTGGCGCATCTGGCGCTCTGGAGCCCTGGGTGGCACATGGTGGATCTATTGCGGATGATAAGCAGCAAGCAATACCCATCTTTGATTGGGCCATTGAGTAGAAGATTTTAGACGTCTTTATGCGTGGCACAAGGTACTTGCGGATATTGATAGGCCGTTGAAAAAATGACGACAGGAGTCTCAAAAGAAAATGTTTGCATAGTCCAAGAACAGAGCAACTTCCTCTTCAGTTGCTTCACCTATCTTCACCTTCACCTCCAACGGAGTGCGCCCAATGGTTCAACTGGACACCTGGTTTCGGAACGTTTCGGATTCGGCTGGTGCAACTGCAGGACCTTCTCCAGCTGGATCCAGGCATTGTAGCGCAGGCCCCACCTTGGCCGCCAGCTGCCCAGATCTCCCACCGAGACGTCACTGATGGGATTTGGGTTGGTCTCAAAATCGCCAGAGAAAAGGAGGTGATCCAAAACAACTATGCCATAGCTATCAGGTATTTGACATGACATAACTGTAAGCGATAAAGTCTGCAATTCCCGGTTTCACTATCAGAATAGTTGCCAGGAAATAACTATCTGAAATAACTATCCATGGTAGTAGTGTACTATATGGTTCCATATTCTTATGGATACTATCAATATCTATCCATATAGATACTATCCACATAGTCACATAGTTATATAGTTCCAATAGTATCCCTAATGTATCACAAGTTATCCAGACTGAGGCCCCAGCCCAATCTTCCCAGCGGCGGCTTGGCACCAATAGACTGGCAATCCTTTCCGTCTGCTTGAAAGGTGATTTGCTTGGTGGTCTGAAAACATCGTTCAACAGATGTGTATTCCATCATGGTCCCAGTTGATTTGTGTGTTAGGTTAGGGACAGGTAGGTTGAAGGCCCCGACCAGTTTTGATGATCCTTCTGTTTGCTCAGCGTCGGCGCCAGAAGAGAGACATCCTACTAGCGCCTGATTTTTTTGAAGCATTGATTGAAGATTGAGCCATTCATCACTTACATTTGCAAGGAGGACAGGTATTTGAGGATCTTTGCAATTGAAGGTAGTCTCCCTTGAATTCAGTTGACTATCAGATGTGAGTGAAGTTTCATCGCGCCATGTATCTGGTCACTCCCTAGGAAATGGTCAAGACACTGCCGAGGTTGTTTGAGTCAATCCAATGCTTGTGGCAGCTACACTGGCACTGGCACCAGCATGCCCAGCAACCCAAGTGGCTGCGGGGCTTGCAGTGGTTGTGGTTGTGGAGGATGTGGCGAGGCTTATGGAAACATGGGAGCTTGCGGGAGTTGTGGCAATGCTGGTGGTTGCAGCTGTGGTGGGTGTAACAGCTGTGGCGGCTGTAGCGGCTGCGGAGGTTGCAGCGGCTGTGGCGGCTGTTGTGGAGGTTGTGGCAACTGCGGTGGTTGTGGCAGCTGCGGTGGCTGTGGGAGTTGTGGCGGGTGTTGCGGAGGGTGTTGTGGAAACTGTGGAGGTTGCGGAGGTGTTGGCAATTGCGGAGGCTGCGGAGGCTGTGGCTGCGGAGGCTGTGGCTGCGGAGGCTGCGGCTGCGGCGGCTGCGGTTGTGGTGGTTGTGGAGGCTGCGGTGGCTGTGGAGGTTGCGGTGGCTGTGGCGGTTGCGCAGGTTGTTGTGCCAACCCTTGCGGCAGCAGCGGTTGTGGCAACTGTGCAGGTGGTTGCGGTGGTTGTGGGTGTGGATGTGGAGGATGTGGAGGATGTGGAGGTTGCCAGCAAGGCTATGGCGGCTGCTGCGGTGGATGTGGTGGATGCAGCGGCTGCGATGGCGGATGCGGCTGTGGCCCCTCTGGGTGTGGTGATGCTGGAGCTGGGCCTCCTGGGGATCAACGACAAGCAAAGCTCAGGGCGTATGAGCAGAAGGCGTCTGAAGCATTTGATCAGTTGCTGGCAGGGCCACTTGCAAGGGGCTGACAGTTGAAGCATCTAAAGCTTCCAGGCATCCGCTAAAAGCTTGGTTTCTGCTGTATGATTTCGTCAAATGATGGGCAGCACATCGCTGGTTGGTTTGAAGTCTCACCTATAGTCGGATGCTGTCGGATGCTCTGTCGTATGTTGTGGCCACATGTGCCCTTTAGCAATCAAACCTGGCATTCAAAAATCACGGCTTTCTAAGGCTTCGTACTGTAGATGATTTTCTAGTTGAAAACATCTCGGAAACAAGTTCGTTTGCGTGAGTGTACTTGCTTGATTGGCGATATTGACTCGAACATGTTCGATTCGTTGGTAACGAGTTGGCTCTGACCCCAGACAAGCATGAACCTGGGCTGAGCGCAAAGTCCCACTGGCTGCCAGACCTTGCAGGTGACGACCAGGAAGACCACGAAATCATTGAGGATTTTGGTATGTTTGGTGTGTTTTGATTGGTAAGCCTCGCATATGATGCCTTCAGATGATTTGGATCAGAGCGATTCGTCTCTGCCACTTCGGCTACCACCGCAGGGCTCTTGGCTCAGTGCTCTGTTTTTTGTGTTCAGAAAGCAGGAACACCACACCAGCCCGAAGTGGGCTTGTCATGGCTTCTCACAGTTGCATCATGCTACATCAAAGTTATCACCTTTGGTCGCTCAACCCTTCTGTGCTGCAGCATGTCGTGGCGCCTTTTGCCGCGTTTGTGGAGACCCCAACTCGCACGGCCGCTGCTGCAGTTGGCGCCAAAACCGACCGCTGGCCTGTTGCCAAGGTGCTGGGAAGTGTCCTCCGGTGAGTATGGTTATGGGATGTTATGGGCTATGGGTTCAAACCTCGGTACCCTGTGTTCAAGCCAAAATTGCATAGCTAGTTGCGATGGATGCTTCATCTGCTTCATCCAAATATATAGATTGCTGAATAGGTCTTGATCGCCCTAAAATGGAGAATAAAACGCCCTTCACCCATCATGTCCCACAATGCCCCTGCACTCTGGTGCTACAAAGCAGTAAAATCGGACAAAGATCTTTCAGACTCAAAGACACCATTTAACAGGTGAAATGGTATAAGATATACAATATAGATATACTGGTTGTTGTATGAAACAATTGAGCTGAATCGAAAGAGTTGAGCTGAATCGGCCAATCTGCATGATCTGCGTGACACCATAGGCTTTTTCAAAACTGCTTATAAGATTTGTTTCCATCTACAGTATCAAGTCACAGAGATGTTGTTTTACTGGTAGTTTCCCATGTTGCTTGCCATAGCTTTCCGGAAAAAAAGGTGAATCAAGACAGTCAAGACTCCCCTTAAGGATCCCTTAAGGATCCCTGAAACATCACGAAACCCAAAGTCCACCAGATCCACCAGCGCCATGCTGAGAGGACCAGGACCCCGCTTCGCAGCATCCCAAGCCTTGGCCGCTTCAGTCGTACCCTGCTGCTGGGCGGTGCTGTCGCGGCGTCCCTGGCGTCCCTTTCATCAGTGAGATGTGATGCCCCTGCCACGTCTCCCAAGGACGTGACGCTGAAAGGAAGGTGGGGTTTATGTGGGTTTTTATGGCTTGTCAAAAGGACTGACATATTCTATCTCAAATTTAGTTGTCTCATGTTGTCTCATATTTGTTTGGTTGCAGATCATGGAATCTTCGAGTGCCTCTATCAATTTCGCAACATATCATAAGTATCGTGTGCCCATTGAAACGGAAAACATCGCCCCATAGCTCCCCCAATGGTCACCGGATGATCGCTTCGCAGGGATGTCATTCGCAGATATGAACAGCCAAAATAGGCTCCGACCCATGCGCTCTCCTTGGCTCAGGACACTGGGCTGGCGCTGGCCCTGGCCGATGGAAGGAAGGCGGGCAAATCCTGGAATGGGAGAGTGTTGGGAGGTTGGTATGTGGCAACCATGATGTAACCATGGTCAATTTATGTTAGTTTGATTTAGTTTGCCTATTTGTAAATGAGATAAAGATGGAGCGGATGAGGTTGCAATGACTTTGTAATCCATGTCATTAGTCACCACGGCAGAGGAATTGCCAAGCAGCAGCATGAATCCACGGTCCCTTTTTGCCCCTTGGGACTGTGAACCCATCGCCTAGCCATCAGGTAACCTCCAAGGCTATACAGCCGAAAGATGACAAGTCACGAGGCGGGGGCATTGGGCGCATTGCTGTGGCGATGGTTTGCTGGAGTTTCTTTGTCTCTTGGCTCTTGGCGATGCTGGTGATGGTGGGGCTCACCATTCTGACACTGAAATAAAATGGAAGAGGGTGCTGAATAAATCTGAATAAAGCTGTTCTACAAAACGCAAACCAGGTGACAAGAGAATTCACACTGCACAGCTGCAGCATCAATCTACTTTCGAGTACAAAGACCTCTCGCGGTTTGCTCGCTTTCTGCTGGTGTGACAGATCTCAACTTCATTGATCAATTTACCATAGTTGGCCCGGCAAGCCCACAGTCTCCAGTAGTTTTTCTTTCATAATCAGCTAAGGCCAGCCTTTGGTTCGTATCCATCACCATGCCAGCTGCGCTGGTATGGTCCCTGGCCACAGCCAAATGGAAGGTCATGTCAGCTCTACTGGCGGCCTATTGCTTCCCTCATGTGATCACAGTGCCAGCTCTTCCACGCAGCGTCACTGAGACTGGATGGAGTTTTTTCGGTTTTGAGGAGGTCCAAAATGGAGGAAGCCCGAAGTCAGGATGCCTTGCACCCCTACTATCAGCAAGCCAAGTTTTTGGAAAGGTTGAGGAAACCCCAAGTCCGTGGATGCATCTTTTGAATTCTTTTGATATCTTTTGATCCACTTCGATCCAGATGCCTTGACCAAGGCGACTCATGCGTTCTGGGGCGGCCTCCAGGGGTGGTTTCCAGAAGGTATGGAGGTGCTGTATGTGGGTGCGCCAGAACCAGAACCCGAGCCGCCAAGCAAGGGAACCTTGGGTGCATCAGGCCTTGGTGCTCAAATCCTGAAGCTGGAACCAACTCTTAGAACCTGTACAGGGTGGGTCGAAAGCTGGAACCTCTGAAGCTCTTTAAAAAAACTCCAAACAATTCTTCCCCAGTTCCAGTTTCATCCTTCTTTTTCCCAAAAGAATCATTATAATAGAGATGAACCTGTTCTGATTTGATGGTGATCGACATTTGCTTCTCCCAGGAGAGAGGAGGAAGCGCCTCTTCTGCATCCATCCACATGGAATTTACACCCTTGGTGCACTGGCATTGCCCGATCATGTACCCGAAGTCCGCCTGTGTCTCCTAGCTGAACAAAATGACAGGGCATCCCAGGGCCTTGTGTGATGCTGATCCGCTAATCCCTGTGGATTTTGCAGTGGTAAGATGTTGATGTTGCATCATGTTGCATCGTGTTGCATCACTTTTGGGCTCTCATCTGAAAATGGGATTGGACTCGCATCCGATTTTATTGACACCTTTCCTTTCAAGCTTCCAAACTTTTGCAGTTGGTGGTTTCAATTCTTTTTTGCCCATCCCCAAAAAAATCTGGTCTCCAAGTGTCTCCAAAAAATCTGAACGGGGCCTAAGTGACTCAGTGGCTCAACCGAGAGGTATTGCGCCATACCTTTACCACTTTGCTCCAGTTTTCCGAGTGGTCGCGGAGTTGCTGGGTGTGAAGTTGGGCTCCACGGGACCCAGAGATTTGAAGCGCTTGATGGAGAAGGAGAACAGCCCTATGGCCATTGTACCAGGTACTCAGTGGGCCCATGGCTTGTGGCCAGTTATGGCTATAGGGTTGCAATCAAAAGTGTGGGAATAGTGATGGTGGTGATGATGATGATGATGATGATGATGATGACGACAATGGTGATAGCTCTAATACTAGGCTTATGATGCTCAGGGATGGATCGAAAGGATGACACAGGAAGTCCTCTCCTAATCAACCAGAAACTCAGTATTTGCGGGAATGACACCAGCGTTTGAACTGCGCATAGCTGCTTTTAAGTGGATTGGGTTGGCTTGGAAAAACAACCCCATGTGGAAAGGTCGGAGAAGGTCGAACCGTCCAACCTTCGCATGTCATCGCATGTAATTTTTCAATTCTGTGTGAACCTTCCTGGATGCTTTATGTCCTATGGACCCTATGGACTGGGTTTTGAGCGCTGTGACCAAGTCGGGCTACCGTCACTGTCGCAGGTGGCTTTGAAGAGGCAACAGTGACCTGCAGATTCACGGAGCGTGTGTTTTTGAAGACACGCGCTGGATTCATCAAG
This sequence comes from Symbiodinium sp. clade C Y103, assembly GCA_003297045.1. Classification (NCBI taxonomy): domain Eukaryota; class Dinophyceae; order Suessiales; family Symbiodiniaceae; genus Cladocopium; species Cladocopium sp. clade C. The sequence goes on along the minus strand of BGPT01000443.1, from coordinate 114,447 downwards.
TATGCCTTGCGACATGGCTACGATTTGGTTCCGTGCTTCACCGTTGGAGACTCCGATATGTTCCAGGGCCAGAAGGAGCGTTTGCTTTTTCAAATATCTATTTGCTGTTAGATGGATTTCCAATTTCCACCAGTGATTTTCGGTTCAAATTGATTGCACTATAGTATCAGACAATTTCAGATATATAGTTGGGATATGTCGGGATGCACTGGACGCTATGTGGCTGACCTGAAGCATCCAAGGTTCAGCAATCCTCAAGGTGCCTGGAGATTCCGCTGGTGGCTGAATGGGCTTTCGATTCCAGCTGTGGTACCTTGGGGTTTTCCAGTTCTACCCTTGCTGCCGAAGCGTGTGTTCGTGAAACTGGCCATTGGTCCGCCGCTGCACATGCCACACATTGAGAATCCAACACGCGAAGAAGTGGAGAAGCACCGAAAGAGGCAGGTTTCAGAAGGTTTGAGAAGGTTTGAGATGGTTTAAGGTTACGGCTTGGTGGTATGGCATTGCAAATCCAAACTGTGAAGGGCAAAAACTCGTGAAATTGTTTTCCAAAATCCAAATCCTGCACATTTTGCAGGTCCGTTTTCACCAGGGTCAGAAAACAACGAGTGCTGGGGAATTCCTATTCCTTTGCTCCGGGGACATGGGACGTTTCGCTTATTCTTGACATAACAAGGACGGCTTCTGGGACGGAGAAGTAGATATACTCGTGGATGGACTCGTGAACTAATGGGTGTTTGCATTTAACACACGTAGCACGGATTGGATTATCACATGTCAAATTATCGTGAAATATAGTACATTTTACATGTCTTTGTGTATATTTAGTGAGCATCTTTTGTATATTTCAAGTATATACATATATATATATATACCACTGTATACACTCTACATTCTTGTGTGATTATTTGTGTATAACAACATATCATTCCACCCGATATCCCACCATTGGATCCTCCGCGCAGGTATGTGGCTGCACTGCAGGCCACCTATGCCGAAGCCATTCGAGGCACTCCAAGCGATGGCCGACCCTTGGAGATTTGGTGAGTCGTACGGATCCAAGGGATGCCCGAGATGGGGGATCCCCAAGTCCCCATGGGTTTCAAGACCAAGTCATGGTCCATGACTGGATGATGAAACCTCCAAAGTGGTGATTAGACTGTATCAAACCCGTCTTGACTTGGAGGTTATTGGGTGTACTACTCTAGCTACTGGATGTTGTTGGTGGTGATCCCATTCTTCTAGGCCAGGAAAACCGATTGTGCATCGTTGTGTTGAAGCCAACGGCCAGATGAAAGCTAACCAACTGCCATGGGGAAACCATTTGAAAGCGATTGTTTTCCCAGTCATTGTTTTGCCGGTCGATTGCATCTCCCAAAGTTGGAGAGTTGGAGAGCGAAAGCTGAGTGACAAGAGATCCTCGAAAGGGCTGAGAGAGAGAGAGAGAGAGAGTCAGCCTCTGTCGCTTGCTGCTGCCATGTTTTCCCGAGCACCACTTAAAAGGAAATCTTCCTTTGCTACACAAGTTTTTACATGTGGGCATGTTGATGCAATTTGTGATATTTTGGCTCACAGAAATGAAGGTTGCGTGAAGAAGCTCGGGGCCTCGCTAAAGTTGATTGAGATGATATAGACATGGATATTGCATGAATTATCATAGTCATAGTCAATGATCATCAAGATTTGTTGACCCGAAGCTGCAAACCCCCCAGTCGTTTGGGTCATTAACAGGTTCCCCACTAAACACCTGGTGTTTGTTGCTTGGGCAGAGTGGCTTCGCGCTCGGATTGCAGCGTTGTGCCGGTGGTGCCAGCACCCCACGCAGTGAAGAAAGCTGAGAGGGTGCAAGGCTTGCCGGGCATGCCAGGATTGAAAGCTGCACTCTCCAAAACCTTTGGCAGCTTTGAACAGAAGCTGGGCATGTTTTGAAGAAAGGTTTTTGAAACGGACTACAGTAGGGGTGGGAAATGTTGGGAAAGAAAGTCGAGGAACTAATGCGAACTTCACCCAATCTTTGCTACTGAGCACCTTAAAACAATGTTGGCAGTGGGCATTTCACAGCTACAATATGCTACAATATGTTACTGATTTTCGGAAGCCGTGGATCGTGCCAAGGAACACACATGCACGGCGTTGTTTCAGACTGATGCTTGCCCAATAATTGGAACAAGCTGTGCAGCGGGAGCTGTTGAGTGGGAACTTGTGGGAACGATCACTGGGAGAACTGGCCCCCGGGTCTCCTCTGTTTTTTGCTGTTTTTGATTCATGATCTTTGCAGACCGGGAAGTAGTTACAGTTAGAGAAACCTTTTCAGTACTTGCGGACACATTGCGGGGCCACGAAAGGTGCTCCTTCCTCGTGGTCCTCTTGTTGTTCTACTTCTTCTTGGTGGCTTGGCATTCAGAATTCCTCAGCCTCGGAGGTTGAGATTTGGGACAGACACTCTTGGCTGGAATCCCCCTAATTCCTTCCTGAGTCAAGATAGGCCAAAATGCATGTTTTGATCCAAAAACATCCAAGAACAAAATATACAAATAGTTATAAATGGATGGTCAAGTAGTAAAGAATACCAAATTCTGGCGAATGTGTGATCCCTTTGGTACCCCGTTTGTGAGTCATGCTAGATCAACAGTTTTCGCCTTTACAGGTGGCCTTCAATTTCCATTTCGTGCGACGGGTGCCAGTGCAGTATACCTATGGAGACAGGAGCGGTTCGGTGCTGGGTAACGACCGGACGGTCTTCGAGGGACATCTAAATACCCAGCCATTTTGTTGTTCAGATTATCAACACTGTCGCCACATCGTTGGCAAAGGAAAGTCGATTTGGAAAGCTGTTTATGCGAATTTTGGATGTCTTGACTTGGTGAAGCCTGCTTCCTGAAGGCATTCTGGAAGTGTTTGAGATGCCAGGGACGTCCTCTGGCACTTTGATTTGTGATCTCTACCGTGTTCATTGAAAGTCCATTGCTTCCAGGCTCGAAATTACCGTGGCATCCTGTGATGTGGTTCTGCGGTCCGGAGCGAAGCGGACCATTGCCATTGAGGTGGGGGCCACTTTTTCGCCGATTCCATCAGTTTGGCTGTTGGGAAGGACTGAATGAACCATCATGAACTCATAAACCGTGAACAATACCCCATTTAGCATGTATTTTTTTCGGGCATAAAAAGTAAGGCTAGTCTTGTGGGTTTGCCACACCAGAGCCTATCAAACCTGAAAGGTTCCAACAAACCCGATTTCAGCAGCAGGTCTGTAGTTTGTACAAGCAGCACCCCAACCTCCAAGATCGAGACCTTTCGTCGCAGGGCCTGCTGATGGATCTGAAGATTGAGCGTACCATGGAATCGATCCTCGGCTGTAGTTGAGGCATGCGATTCGAGGATGTCCTAATCCATCTCAAAATCTCCGTGTTCGTTGATCACATCCCAATGTGCCATGTGCGCCCGCTAACATACCCCTGTTCAGTGATGTGTATTTTTCTTGTTGGGTCAACATCCCCAATCTTAATCATCTACCATCTACCGTCATCTAACGTCCTCATTTGACTTGTTGATTTACATCATTCCTCATGTTGTTTTCGTTAGATCATGAAACATTTTACAAATTCTTCTACATACCCCGTTGTGTGAAACGATTCATCTCCCCGTTTCGTTGGAGAATGTTCCTCCAGGTCTTTTTTTTTAGTGTCCAGGTTGGACGTGGTACGGATCACCAACGCCCAGAATTTCCGGGGCTGCGATGATCAGCCGCGGAAGGAGGGTTCAGTGGATTCCTGGGGTTTATTTTTTTTCAAGTAAACTCAATTTATGGGGATGTTCACCAACGCCTCAGTATATCAACCAAATGGAGATGCCTGAAGAAATGTTGATGTTTCCAGGTTGTCCATCAGGAAAATGTTCATACATGTCAATAGTATACTACGGGATACTATAGTATTATAATGTATTATAATTATGATGTATTATGTTTGTATGTTTGATACACTCGGGTAAACAAACGTAACTATCATTTTAGATGGATTTGGCAGGGTATTTTCCGGGTTGGGTACACTGTAAAATCGTAAAATGGAGGAAAACATGGGATAGCTATGTGAGCAGCGTCCTTTTGATATATATATATATGTATGTATGTAATGTAATGTAATGTAATGTAATGTAATGTAATGTAATGTAATGTACTGTAATGTAATGTAATGTAATGTAATGTAATGTAATGTAATGTAATGTAATGTAATGTAATGTAATGTAATGTAATGTAATGTAATGTAATGTAATGTATTATACATGCAATGGAAGCAAAAATGACAGCCAGTTTACCAGAGAGTAGTGTGGTTTCTCCGATGTTTGAGGCAGTCTTGAAATCAGTCCCAGTGTCCCCAGCTGCCTGCTGAAGGATGATGTCCGTTCTTCCAAAGTTATGTCTTGGAAGAGAGTTCCCCCCCACCCTAGAGCCAGCAATTTCATAGGGGACCGCAGCATGCCTAGCCGCATGACGTGACACGGGGAGAGGATTGCAAGCGACTTTGCAATGTGGTGGCTACAGTGCCCAGTGACAATCCGCCCGACACCGTATGGATTCAGCAAGTCAACAATGACCAGGCCATCTTGCACCTGCAGAGCATTAGACCAAAAAGAAGGGACATGATTCGAAGATCTTCGAAGATTTGGTGCTGTTTTTCTTCCATATCCATGTTCAATTTTTGAATACTTAGTTCAGTGCAGTAGGGTCACTTTAGCTCAAGAGTCTCGTTACAGCACTGTGATCGTGGCTGCGGCAGACAACAGGCTGATCACGTGGATGTGAACATCGATGGGGTCATCCTCAACAATCTTATGATCCGAGGTGCCATTTCTGGATCGACTCTAGGACCATAGGACCTGTAGCATCCCCCAATCTATCCCTGATGCGTCGTGCTTGATATGGTGGTATCCAATATGATTTTGATGTGATTTCAAAGGGTTTGACATGACATGTTCTGACATTGTTTTTGAAAAAACAAATATCTATTGTCTATTCTTTGACTATTTGTCTTGTATATGTACGGCCAGGACGGGGGTGTTGCCCGGGGAAGTGCGTTTTGACTGCGCAGGGCCAGTGTTTTATGACTTTCGGGATGTCGGCGGTTTGGCCGAACCTCTGACGAGATTTGTTTCCAAAACAAAGAACATTAGACCCTAAACCCAAAATGCCAAACCCTAAAACCTGAATGTGACATGAAACCCTGACTAAGCCTTGAAAGCAAAATCTTATTGAAACCGTGGTAAAACCCTAACAACCCTAAATGAAACCCTTAATAAACCCAAAAGAGTTGGTCACATGATAAACCTTTGGGCGGCGCCCCCGGCCTGGGGGTATATGTACATCTAATATGTACATCGTCTAATTAGATGCGACACACCAAGCGGCGATTGTCAAAGGGCACTTTGGCAAGAAACTCGAATTGATCATCGCATCAATATAACAATAACCAAAAACAACAGAATAGACTAAATAGATAACCATTAAATACCATTGACAACGATTTCATTGGCTTTCAATGGCTTTCCAAATCAAGGCCACCCAGGCCACCGCGTCAGGTGGTGGAGGCAATTGGTGGGACAAAGCAGGGCCCAGCATCGAGGTCTTCATGCGCAACAGCACAACGACAGGTGGCCCCACTGGGTGCTGCTGGCGGCATGGCGGGTGAAAGGTCTCAGGTAGTCCAAGGTCGTCTAAAGTCGTCTAATTTGTTGGGAGATCATGTAGATCCCCAGTTTTGGATATTTTTGGTGGATCCCAATGTTTTGGTGGTTGGATCCCCTTTTTCTAGATGTTGCCCAAGCTACACGTCTCCGTTCAGCATGTATGAACATGAAGAATGAACTAGACCAAGTTTTAGGCATCTATCGGAAAAAGCAAGCCGGATAATCATAGTGTCTGCGAAAGCTGAACGTGTGGTCGCCCAAGTAGCGATAGTCAAAAGCTCCGCGAAAGCCGTTTGCAGTTGGAGATGTCCATTAGAATTCCAGTAAGAACCCATTAAAATCCCATGAAACCACCGTTTTCCAGCAGGATATTCAACACCGCTCAATTATACCCTGACAGGTTGGATGTACATCACCTTGGCCAAAGGCCAGGCGATGTTGCAGAACACCCTACACTCCGGCACAGCAGACGTGAGGCAACATGTGGGACGAAGGGAAGGCCACAAGAGAGGTAAATCATAGTAAATCGGTGGTTTGACCTCTGTACTTAGAAAATTAAGCCCCTTGTATCGGGCTGTTGGGAGCAACCCCGAATGATTCTTGATGTGTTACTGCTGCGATGGTTCTTGTTCTTTTTGAGCTCTTCCTCGTCCTATCCTTCTGCTTTTTCTGCTGGTGATGGTTGATTCATGTCGGCTGATCTGGCGCACCGCAGGTCAGATGGCAGCGTGACCATGCGAGGAGTTCGCCACACGGGGCCCATCTTGCTGAACTGGAGGCAGCCCAACAACCAGGCGTGGAATTCTGTGGAAAACACATCATTTCTGTAGGAAAAGCTTCACCACGATATACACTTTCTAAAACACTGTAGAAATCCGTGGAAGCTTGAAAGACAGTCTTGTCGGTTTGGTTTGCAGATGCCAAATCTGTCGAGATGGATCGTAATATAATGATACATGGATATAAATTTGATATAAATGGTGCACAAGGCAAATGCAAGGAATCTGTCTCCAAGCGACTCCGATGTTTGACCACAACCCACCTTGAGAGAAAGGGTACAACATTGCATAAGACACCCCAACAACCAAGTTGCAACTCGTTCTTCTGCACAGGCATGTTTTGTGGCGGAGCCCAATGAATTGGTGCTTCCCGACGAGCGACCTGGTTCAAGCCGGAGTGGAATAGAAGCGCTGGAACTAAAGTAAGAAGTTTTCGATCCAAATGGCTGACCTTGAATTGATTTTAAGGGACTGGCAGGGCTCATTTTTTGATCTCCATATCAGATTGGCTAGCTTGTGTGGTAGCCATCATATTCTCCTCTCCTGTACCACTGGACAGGACAATACTGCATAATATAAGTACTGGAAAATTCTCAGCAGATGGCAAGGTCCTGGACATGTCAAGCAGCACTCTTGAAACTCTGGCTGTGCTGGCAGTGCTCAGGAAGGGTGCCTTTTCACTCTGCGATTCCTTGTACCACAAGAGTAACTTCCAGACCTTCTACGACACCAGCAACATGGCGGCAAGACACGCTGGAAGGGGCCTGGTGCCACGAGATACGCGATGGGTGCCCGAGCCAAAACTCCAGACGCAAATGGTCAAGTAGAATCTCAGTGAATCCAGGAATCCCATTCAGAATTGCCGCATCCGATTCCACTCTCTCCATTCAACCCATGACCCAATTCCATCATATTCCATCAAATTCCATCATATATCATCTATTCATAGCTATTCCCCATTCAAGAATCAAACAGAAATTCCCATGATCCAAAAATAGGCATGCTTCATATCTGAATATAGATGTTCCCCATAGAAACATACACAAACATACATAAACCACTATTCCACAGATGCCATAGATCATCTATTCAGGATCCAATTCCAAGCAGCCACAAAGGCAAAGACTTTTTCTTGGACCGCGCGGAATTTGGCGCAGCCTTGGTGACCATGCCCTACTGCTGTGGAGGTGCGATGGTTGTGGTGTACCATGAACAAAATAGCCATGTATGCAGCAACAACATGATTAATGTACTTAATAACTGACTAATTTAATAGTTAAGTTATATATATATATATATACATAGTTTATCTAATATATATATATATAGTATTATATAGTTGATAATGAAATTAGCGGTGGTTATACTAGTCCTTTCCCCCGTTCATATTCAACACCCTCCTATAAGCCATGGTGGATGTAGGGGATTTACACATTTTGGGAACCATAGAATGAGGGTGCCTAATATTGAGGGGATCGGATTACCTGGTTTGTTAAGCCTATGTACCAACCAGCACAATGGGATTGGATAGGGGTATTTTCATGGCTCATTAGTGTGATGCTTATATATTTTGGTAATCCATCCTGGTTACCTGTTATTTTGGGGAGCACACTAAAGTCATGTGGAGGTTTTCTGGGATGGGCCATGTTGGGTCCACTTCCACGGTACAGGTTCATGCCCGCACTCCTCCTGGTGCGATGGCACCCTCTACAAAGTCTTTGATTTTGGAAGCGCGGACTCCACTGGAGCCTCCTTTGCCAATCGGGCAGAGGTTCTCAGTGCGAATACGGTCTTTGACAAGCTCAAGACCTTAGGCTGGGAGTACAAAGGCATCGAATTTGCTATACCTTTGCCCCGTCTTCCATGGCAAAGCCTAGTACCCACAGCTACCTCGATCTCCATGGTCAGGCTGGGCAGGGATGATCCCCTACTGCTTCCGCGAAGCGAAATTGATGCAGCCCACGGGCGCCTCGGTTGAGCACGACGATATCAATGATATTCATCAAGGATCCCAACTAGAAGTGGAGGTCCACATGTACACAATGTCACATGTTTTTGGCATGTGCAATTTGTCTTATGTATGCATTATGTATGTATATACGTATGTATATATACATATATATATATATATACACATGTGTGTGTGTGTACGGTATATATATATATGTATACATATCTATCCACAACCATTTTTACCATTGTTTATGTACCCGCCATATTTGTGTTTTACTTCTTTGGTCTGGAATGTTGATTTACTGTATCTCAAAACGCAGGAGTACTTGAAGCAGTCCTTTCCTGTGAAGCCAGTCAACCTGTGGCACACCATTTGCATCTACTACTGTTTCACTACTCTCCAAGTGTATTGACTTGGTGACAGATCCTTCTCAGACCCTCCGCTGGCTAGAAGTATAAAGCAGCTGGGATCAAATGGCTCTGTCAGTATATCCCAGACTTTCAGTATTTCCTAGAAATCAGAAAGACCCCTTAAAAAGACGGAGGTTGCCCTTGCAAAAGAAGGCCATCCGTCGCCAACCGCCCATCACCGAGACCGGGCACGTCTAGTAGAGGGCTGGCCATCCCTGGTACCATGGGCTGGGGATGCGACAGCCCCAAGTCCTCCAAGTTTTGCTTCCTGCATCCGGCATGCTCAATGCACGACCGCGGGGACTTGAGTCGGATCCTGGTTGGCTGAGTTTCTTGTGGGGTGATACGAAATGGTAGCGTTTCATGAGCTAGTAGAATCATGTAGAATTCACCATCGCATCGGAATTGCTTGAAACCAAAGTCTAGGTCACAAAGTCTTTTTGATTTGACTTGCATGCAAGTGGGAGAACACGGAGCTGGTTCGAAAAAAGTAACAGAGAATTGGCTGGTTGGCAAAAAAAATCTCATTGCTCCCAAGGTCCAATACAATTCAGGAAATTTTGTACAAAGCATCCAGCAGTGTTCTTCTTGGATGCTTTTGATTCACAGAACAATCCATGATCATAGGGTGTCTTATTTGCCTCATTTGCCTCATTCCAAAATAAGATGAATAAGATAAATAAGAAGATTCTGAGGTTGGGGGATTCAACTGTGTTCAACTGAGAAGCCAAGCCCCACAGGACGGGCTATTGCGACAGCACCAACACCTGTGCACCGCATCCCTCTGCACCTCGCCATGCAGTGGTGTATTTCACATGTCCCAGTTTGACTCAACAAGTAGCAGTCCAGTTTGAGCATACTTAAACTAGCTCAAACCATGATCGAGATAGATTTCATGATGTTCTTCTATGTTGGATAGACTTTGATGTTTTTGCCCTGGACTAATCAACCGATGATCACTGCAGGTCACCTTCGACGTGGTCTACGGAAACTGGACCAGCCCCTTGGCGTTGCGGCAAGCCCATGATGTTTGCTGGGTATATAAAAGCCTAGCAAAGAAAGGGATTTCAACCACAGCAAAAAGAATGCTGTTCAACAAAGAAATTGGGATTCAACATGATTCAACTGATTTAACCACAAGAAATGGGATGTGACATCATTTTGACCCAACAGTAAGCTGGTTTACTAGCTGGTTGGTGGTTTCAAAGATATTTTAAAAAAACACATTGTGAAAATGCCAGCATCCTTTCTTTGGGCTCAAACCCTTGACCAGTACTCTAGTTTGGGGTGTTGTCACCTGTCTGTTCTTCGAGGAGGTCTTGCTTGGTACTCGTATGTCCAGAGTTGGGACCCAATGAAAACCACCTTTCGACATCAAAAACATTCTAACACCACGGGTGTGAACACCTCTCCCCATGTTCTCAATAGCAACAGACTGTTGTTGTCCACTTCCAGGTTGCGACAAGCCCTGTGGTGGAGGACAGCAAACGCGCGACAAGGTTTGCTTGGGATCCGATGGCCTCAAGTATCCAGCGCCATCCAGCTGCAATGGGAACAGCGGTGGAGGGTTTTCCCAGCTCTTTGGGAACGTCTGATTGGTTCACAGGATTGAACAGGTGCTAACTATGCATACAACTCAGCCTTGCCCATGAGAAGGGTGAGAAAGTAGGGTTGAGTAGGGAAAGTAGGGTACGTAGGGTAAGTAGGGTGTCCAGGATCTGGTCTCGAACAGAGAGGCTTTGTGCGATCTGCAATAGGGTTTGAAACTGCTTTGAAACCATGTGTGAATTCCATGCAATGATGCACGGTGAGTTCGGGGTTCACCAGCCTGTTCAATGTCCAAGGTACCTATGTCCAAGCAACTTGGCTTCATGGACAACCCATGGTGGAGAGAACATCCGCAGTACCAACTGTTTCTTCAGATTCACATCTGAACGATTGCCCAAGCGCCATACATCTTAGAACCCTCAAGCATGTTTGTTTTGACAAGGTATTTGGTTGCCGTTTTTCCCAGACTTGGTTTCAGAACAAGTCACAGCAAGCCCCATATTTGATGGTAAACAACCACAGTTTTCTGAAACTGATCCCTCCAAAAACCATCCATTGGCATAATTGTTGATTAATGTCCCTCGTAACCGATGATTCTGTGTCATCCCAACATCTTTCCCATCTCATCCCATGTCTTCCAATCTCCAACGTGGCTCAGCTTTGACTTCCAACGTGGATACACAAGACTGCAACACCATGGCCTGTGACCTCCCAGCAGCACCTGGGATCTACGGGGGTTGATGGGGAGAAAACCAACCAGTAACTGGGGATATCATAAGGGGATACTGGATACTAATGGGATATAATATGTGCCATGGTCAAGTTGATTCAACATGATTTAACGATTTCCCCATAGAGGTTGGATCATCATTCCCCCCATGAAAATAGGATGAGAAGCATCCCCGAACGATGGTGGGATGACCGTACCCCGTATATCATCCTTTGACCATTTCACATACAGGTTTGTCCAAAAATGGCGGAGATACCCCAAAACGACCCTTGGGTATTCTGTTTTCAGACAAACCATTGAGATAATTGGGGGTGGTTGTCTTTTGAGCAAACCAGCTAGTTGTCCTGGAGTAGAAACATCAGTTGCACCTTTTGATGCCAACCTTTGGTTGGAGATCCAAGAGAATCAAAACTGTAATGGCTTTCCATGGGTAGCATATTTAGGTTATGTATGGTTGGGTGGCCCATTCCCGCCATGGTTCCAGACCTGAATTTTCACTCATAGAACATGCAAAACGCATTGGTTTCTTTGGTTTTTTCTCTTATCCTCTGATAATTTTCAACATAGCAATGGAAAACCAGCCTTTTTTCGATCGGGGATTTCCATGGATTTCCCACATTTCGTCACCTTTGTCATGGCACAACGTGAGGTGCCAAGCAACGTCTCCTTCGGTCTGGACATGGACATGCGCTCGGATTGGGTGGATATCACCGTGACGGCCACGCTTCCAACGGGCGCCACTGCGTTGCAGCTGCGCTGCTTGGATGCTGAAGATCCACCGGATTTCCTGGGGATATAGGGATAGGGGAATGGAAATCTATGGAAATCTACAACAATATTTGAGATTCTTATAGAATCTTTTCCTGAATAGGTTCTCCTGTCCAGTTTTTGTCGCATTTTGCCAGAATCGTTTTGATTTCAGTAGAGCGGATGGTTCGATTCTCCAGTACCCAGCCATTATTTGAATGGCGTCACCAGCTGAGGTCTGGGAAGTCCCACAGGTGCCATGTTGGACACCATCGTGGATGAAGTCTTTGAGAACGAATGTCAGCTGAAGCTCTGCACCCTTCGAGCACAGGAGCAGGTGGGGATCCGCCAGGGTTGAGTGTGGAATCGGAATGACTCTGCAAAAACAGCTGGGATAAAACAGAACTCATTTTTTGGCCATGGGCTGATGTGGATTCCATAATGATTCCATGAGATTCTACTGGTCATCAGCCACGCCGGTTTGGTGTTCCCTGCAGCTCCCATTGTATGTGGACCGCCTGCTGCTTCTGGCGAAGAATGCGGATGGCCTGGGCAATGCAACTGAAGGGATCATCACAGATCGCATCGGTCAGACTGGGACCTTCCAGAAGCACCTTGGCACATTCCAAGGGCACATGATTGGCACCATATCCAAATGCATTTGGAAGATGGGGGGAAGGGTATGTATTGTCTATACATTACATACATATAGGTTTTGAATCTTTAAGATGATGAAAAGATTCTATTCTTGGGGGATCCATTGAATACTTGGGCAGAAGACTGCGCAGAATGCCTGATGAAAATCGCTTTTTCGATGGAAGGAGAAGCTGTCTGCATGGAGTCTTCGCAGTCGACGTGCTTTGTTGTTTGATAGGCAGATCACCAGACTCACCTCGCTATGCCAAGGTTCACTGTTCAAAGTGAAGCTGGAATGGTTCTTCAGCTGCAAAAAGGCTTTCCCGCCACAAAACTCGCTACTAGCCCAGGGCTTTCCGGACAGTGGCAAAAACCTTTGCCTGCAATGCATCCAGATGTCGGATGACCTTGGTTGATGTTGGATGAGGATGGCCTTGTCGATTCCGGAAGGATCGAAACTGGATCAAATGGTCCAAAAATTCACCATGACTCCTTCCTTTGAGGATCTGATTGCATCTGAATGCTGTCGTCGGACAGAAATCAAGCTGAGCCTCCTGAAGTCTCTTCATGTTCACTCATCAACTACAAATTGTGATCATCATGAAATGTCTTCTCTTTAACTCTCAAAACCTGGTTGAACCGTGCTGAACCATGTTGAACCCTCCTGAAACATCCCAAGACCGATCCCAAGACCAGCTGTAAGACTTGCTTGTTTCAGAAACCTCCACCTCCTTAGGGGTCCTTGCTCGTTCCAAGGTGCATTTCAGCGTGGGCGGCTACTCCAGCAGCAGTGGCACCTGGGCCCCAGCCGACCGCCTGCCTGGCATCCGCATGCACCTTCCAGATGCCAGGCTCCAGACTGGACCCAACATGCGAAACATGGCTGTTGGCAAAATTTCAATTTGGATGCTTTGGGCCTAAGCAAAGCATCCAAAACTCACAAGAACTGCGTGTTTCTTTCTGCAAGTCAGTTTGGCATTTAATATAATATATTCAATGGGAAAAGACATCAAGTCATCACAAGTTATCCACCAGTTGCTGGTATTCCCAGCTGGGACCAACGATTTGGGATCCTGGCCAGCGCGCAGGCTTATGATGCGCACGGTGGGTCCACGTTTTGGCGATCCAGAGGCAGCGGGAGGGTATGGCTGGAAATGTGGAAATGTGGAAGAGCGGCAGCCAACACATTACATGTGTGCATTTGATGATACATGTATGTATGCATCGATGGATGGATGGATAAAATGGATGGATGGATGCATGCATGCATGCATGCATGCATGCAATTTTGTGTGTATATATATGATACGTGCAATATACATCAATATACGTACAATCAGCAATGTCTATATATATATATACATATATACATATGTGTCTGTAGTCACATGACTACATATACATATATATTCATAGATAGATATAGATAGATAAAGAAAGATAGATAGATACATGGATATATGGATAGATGGATAGATGGGTAGATAGATGGATGGATGGATGGGTGGGTAGGTAGGTAGGTAGGTATGTGTGATCATATATCCTGTCGTATCTGTTTATACAGTACACACAAGAATTAATCATTCTGTTGGGCTCTGGCTTCGTGTTGAAGCTCTGTGTTCTCCGCAGTCCGTGGATCATGGTGTGGTGGTCATTGACACTGTGGCAGTGCCTGGTATCCCAGCCACACGTTGGGTCTACGCCACACGTCCCGTCTTTCTGTCTATGGACCCATCGAATCTGGGCAGCAGGGAGCAGGAGCGAAAGTGGGGTTGTCGGGGGTTGAACTGATCGATTTAAAAACACCGGGCCCTAAGATCCCCTAAGTCCATTCATTTTTGGGGCCGCATGGGGAAAATGAAACTCATGGGGATGGGATTGGATGTTCTTGTCCCACTGGTTGATGAACAAAAGGTTAACCTCCCTCCGTTTTTCGCAACCAAGAAGTACATAAATGGTACTGACCTCCTCTATGTTTCGCATTTTTGCTCAAAAGTGTATCATTATTCGCAAAGATTGCATTCTGATTTTGGAACTCTTGAATTTGGCTGCAAGTGTCAGACAGGATTGCGACCTTTTACCACACAGCCCCTGTCGCATATGACATGTTGGTGCATTCCTGGGAACAACGTCAAGCCCTTTGAATTGTGAGTGAAGGAGGTGATTTGCGGCTGTTCGGTTGTTTCGGCGATCCCATAAAACCCTATCCTGTCCAACCTTGTGCCGATAGAAGTGGATCAAGTGGATATGTACAAAGGATGCATCCCATCATCCTGAGGATTTTGACCTTCTTGTCAGCGTCCATTTTGAAGCCAGAGATTCTGAACTTCCGCATCTCCTATTTGGATCTCTCCTGCTCAGCAAGCACAGTTGGGTGCCAAGAGAGGATGGGAGGAGCGGAATTGGGCGCTGCGAATCCCTACGGCTTTTAAAGGATTTTAAAGGAAACCGCCACAAAATGGCCAGTGAAATGATGTGAAATGTATTTCCTTCATTTCTGCGATGTTCATCAACTTACCTCCATGGTTGCTATCTCTCTGCGAACTTTCAACACAACATGCCTAATCAGAATGTTGTCACAGGCCATGTTGTTTTTTCCATGGGATTGGCAAACGATCAAGTTCTCTGTTGACCTGTCTGAAAACTCTCACCCTCCCAGTGCCTCCCAGATGTTTGATGATCCAAGGTGGATTCCATTCCAGACCATCCTTCTTCTGCGGACCGAGATCACAGATCAGCCGACGAGCGTCGTGCCACGCCATGCTGCCAACGATTCATCAACAAGGGTGTTTCCAGATCAAATGTTGTTTCCACGTTTTTCACTACAGGATCTAACATAGAAAAATTGGTGCATCTTGGGGGAGTGTCCCATATGGGCATCAATCCAAACTTAGGATTTAAAAATTTAAATATGGATTTTACACGATTTTACTCTGTGTTCATTCTATTTTCATGAGGGGATGCGTATATTATATTCACAACTCCCAGATTTTCCAGCTGATTTGAATGGTAGATATAGCAGTGGATCCATAGCTGACCGCCATCGGCAGGACTTCGCAAGGACCGAGATGCAGACGCTTTTCGCATCGATGTACGACCAGCTGCAGAAGGCATTGAGGTCTGATGGCTTGGCGTCCAGACAAAAGCTGCGAGGCAGGGGCCGAAAGACCCGCTTCCATCCGCTTCCTAGCATGGGATCGGTTATGACTGGTTGTTTTGATATCGTGATATGGCTGGTATGGCTTCATGCTGAGAGTTGAGGGTGTGCCTTCTGAGGAGAGTCAACAAAATTGTCGGTTTAAATTGCTAGTGCAACAAAAAACGCTTAAACTTAAACTCATTGTCCCATGCCCCTCCGACACCCCCCATGGCCCATGGCAAGGCGAGTTGGTCCTGTTGGATCCAGACCATCGGGTGAAGCCTCAAAGGTCCAAGTACTGGGTCTTCTACGAAGGAGCGTCTCTCGGCACTTGGCAATTGGACAACGGAGAAGTACTTGGAAGTTCGACATAGTAAATTGTAATGCTGGAGGAAAACCAGATAGGCATCGTCGACATAGTTGTTTTTTTGCTTCTTCCTAGCCAGTCAAAGGCAGTTCGCCAGTGTCAAAAACCCCCGGGTGCTGTACCGGACTAGTGACGTAGATCAGCCGACCTAAGGAATGGTGATACCCTGATGAAGGAGCGTGATGTCCATGCGCTGGATCAGTTGCAGGACCGGCAGATTATGCAGCCACGTTGGAGCCCCCAACTAGTCACCATCAAGGTCATTGCGGTTGAAAAATACTCCATGCAGTGTCCTGAAGATCATCATCATCATCATCATCATCATCATCATCATCATCATCATCATCATCATCATCATCATCATCACCCTTCCATCACCAATTCAGCCAATTCACCATGATTTCCCACCACCTGGTGTTGTACCACTAGCTGTCACCAGCAGGACGCCGCCACAGGCCTGAGCCTGGCGTGTGGCGGCCTTGCCTCACTGCTCTTCACCTTCGTCTTCTTCAAGTTGGCGCGGAAGGGCATCCGGGCCCGGACCTCAGTTGGTGTATCCCATGGAAAATGACTGGAAAATGCTTGGAAAAATGGGATAACTATCCCAAAACAACAGAACTCTACAGCTTAGTGCAGAACTGTTTTATTCTCATGTTAGTTCTGATATACATGGGTCATTTGGGCACTTATCGGAGGTTGATGAGCTATAGTGAATCCTAAAGATGGCTTAATATGTTTGGAATGTTTTGGAAAGGTTGGAAGAATTCCTTATGGACCTGTGGAATCTATGCTTTTGGAAACAGCCCTGAAATCACCTGACTTCCGGATACGTCAGGTGGGTGAAGCATTATGATTTCCAAAAACCAGGAAGGTGGTCGAGGAAGTGGCAATACCATCATCTGAAGGTACAAATGACATTTTCAATGGCTCCGTTGAAAAGCTACCCGGCTTTAAACATTGGACTTAAAATGGCGTGCGACAGCTGGTAGACAAGTCTCAATTACAACTGCACCAGACTTGTCTGTCAGGCACGAAACATGGAGAAGAGAGCTCAGACCACTTTGCTGAAACAGAAACTGGGAGAGATTAAGGAGCCTGATGAGCCCGCATGTTGGGATCAGAGAGATGCTTCACAGCGTCCGTTGGCTTTAGTTTACCTAAGAGTGCAACACTTGCTGCCTTGATTTTTTGATATCTTGGGTCAGCCCATACCATGGACCCGGGCGCAAATACTCGACAGTGTTGGTCCTTGCTTGTATCAGAGGTCCGTCTGGCAGAGACCGTGTTTAGAATTTGATCTCAGCTTAGCAGATTTGAAACTACGCGCATTTTGTAGAGGGGGGTTGAGGAAAGGTTTGGGAAGATGCTCTCCCAAAATGGCCCCTCACCTCGTTTGAGCACTTGCCCACTTCTGTATATATACTTCTGTGTTTTCCTGCAGGACAAGGAAGAAAACAAAATGGATCAGACGCTTGGTAAAGCAATGCACCAGAATGTCCAGTGGTGGGCCGGTGGGCCTGAAAAGTCCCGGAAGATTGAGAATGCTCGGGGATATACTCCGGAAATGGAGGTCCTGCACGAGTAAGAGGATGGGCGGTCCAGAGTCCAGTTTCATGTTAATTGATGGTTTGGTTTGGGATCAAGGAAACAATCTACTTGTCTCTCTGTCTATCTGTCTATGTTATCTTGTCATCTTGTCTTATCTTATCTTGTACTCTGGCAATCTATCCATCCGTCTATCTATGTATCTATCTACCTATCTACCTTTATCTACCACTATCTACCATTATCTACCTGTCTACCTGACTACCTGTCTAGCTGTCTAGCTGTCTAGCTATCTAGCTGCCTATCCGTCTATCTCTCTATTTCTCTATCTAATCTACTCTAATCCAATCTTATCTTATCCATCTACCCACGTATCTATGAGCATCAAACGAAACACTATCACAGTTGCATCCTTTTTCGCCAGGGGAAAATGTGCATATTTTGGGGCAACCACGACCGAGGCAGATCCATGCTGCAGAGGGCAACCCCTTTTTGCAGCCGCTGCTGCTGATTGATTTGCTGGTACAAAGGGGGGGGGGTCAGTGTCTGTGGTTTGGGCAGCGGTGTCCAGCCTGGTAGTTTAGGTAAATTTGGCGAATTTCGAGTGATGATTTGTTGCATCAGGAATTCATGAGGTCAAAGTAATTTAGATTGGCGACAAAACTGCCAGTCAACGGATTGCTGCTCATGAAAAGAATTATTTTGCAAGAAGATGGAAGAAGTAAGAGTCCACTTCATGCAAGTGAAGACACGCCTCAAAATGGTAGAAGGAAAGGGAAGGAGTGAGAGTATTGTTTGTTTATAGAGGAACCTGTCTCCCATCAGTCATCCTAAGTCATTTGTGGTTTCCGTGTTGCTTTCAGAAAAGTATGCTCACGAAATCAGGGTGTGGTAGTCATGCGCTCACCGAGCGCGACCCCTTTTTTGCATGTCGTGCAACAACATACAGGATTCATACTTTGAGCAAGTGAGAATAAGGGTTTTCCCCATCAGTTCGTTGAAAAAATGTTAGACAAACATCCAGTGGTACCTACCCACGCGACAGGTCTTGGAACCGATCCTGAGCAAACTGCTGAACAGTTTGTCGCGCTTTTGCCACGAACACCTGGTGGTGAAGCATCCCGAGTACCACAAGAGCTTCTTGGATGGGACGGTGCCAACGGTCCCAATGTCCCAGTCCAGTTTAAAGATGTTCCCTCCAAACCCCAGGTTCTCCCACACCCAAATAGCACACCCAAACAGTATCATATACTTGTCACCAAAGGATAGATGAAAACACTGGCTATACGCAGCGATTTTGACTTTAGGTTTTCAGGATTTATAGGGTTTTAATGTAAGGTTTAGGGTTTTAGGATTTAGGGCTTTAGGGTTTCTGGACTTTAGGGTTTTAGGGTTTGTTGTTTTGGAAAGTAAAAAAGCGCTAGCCCTACGCAGGGGTTTGAGCATGTCAAAGGATATGCAGGGTCCGTCGCGGGCAAACGTGGGGTTTGCAGCGAAGATGTTTGAAAGAAACTGAGCCGCGTTCCCAACGATCCCAATGTATGCTTGGGTGTCAAGTCATATCCATGATTCAAGTCACTTGAGAGATACCTGGCGTGTGAATGTGGAATTCGGCAACCAGTCCAGATTTGCCTTGCTGTTGACCCATGAAAATCACAAAGAATTTGAAATTGGCGCTGGTTGAGCCAAGGTCCCGCACAAGTTGTGCCTGTGGAGCCAGCCAAGGTCAGGGAGGGTAGGTAACATCAAGTGGGAAGCTGAGAAGAATCAGAGGATATGCACGATGGGAATCCATGGGATATTAACCGCTCAACCGTCCATCTTTTGGTGATAAATCATGTTGGGTCTGTCCAAAATTTGGGCAGCCCAAAAGTCGACGTGTGTTGAAAAATATGTGAACCCCTATGTAAAACTGCCATCTTGGGCTATACTCCAGTGGACGAAAGCCATGTAAGCCACTTAAAAGGAGTCTAAGCTATGGCCAGCTAAGAGTGGAACATGATGGTTGATGATGTTTCAACAATCCAACTTGAAGGCACCGATGCAGGAAGAATGGGCACCGAAATCGCACCTGGCACCGACCAGGAGACAGCAGAGAAGTCCCCCAAAGCTGAGACCAGGATCAAGATACCATCTGCTCAGGACAGACAGATGCTTCGTGGTATGCCATGATTCTATGGGATCCTTCGGATCCATCCATCCAGCGTAGCGAGGTCCCTTCAGACTCAGCTTCTGCTAGGAGGATCGGAGGCCTTTCATCTACATGCGCCAATTCCGTGCCACCTACACCCAGTACTGCATCAAGCATAGTCTGGAGCCTGTCCAGTCCAGGGATGAAATTATCAGGCAGGATGAGGAGCGAGGGATCCACTGCTGGGTTGCTTTGATGTATGGATTCCCATGTGCTCAGAAATTCTGAGCTATTGTTACTTTGTAGGGTGGTCTAAATTACCATGATTTCCATCTTACACCATGATTTGCATTAAACAAGTCATCAGTTGCTGGGGAAAACCCCAGCAACCAGGGGACTGTACTTTGTTTTGCCCATCAGATTCCGTCAGGTTTCTGGTGAATAAGTACAACTTGCGGTCCACGCGTGAGACGGTCTGGCGCATCCGAGGTGCGTTGAATGGGCGTCAATCCAATGGTTCAGACATTTTGGGGCCAAGTTTGAGATCCCCAAGCAATGGGGTTATACCATGTTGTACTAATGTTGGTGATGATTATATGGTAGTTATATGTAGTTATATGATGTGATATGGAAATTCAATACTTTTAAATACTTTTGATATATCCATGTTGGATATTGGTTGATGATTGGGTTTATATTACCCAACAATACCCATTATGTCATAATCAATTGTGGGAGCACTCTTTATTAAATCCCCGTGTCTGCCTAGGCGTACGCTGGCGAAATGATTCTGAGCCTGTGACGGTCACACCAACAAAGACAGAGTCGGGCGAAGAGGAGACCTCATTGTGGCTGCGTCGCGTTGCGGCTGTGGAAATCCAGGGAATTCCTAAGAACAAGTGCGAATGATGTGAATTGAATCCAGGTTTGATTCCAATATTGTACAGTTAGGTGTGAAACGTACATATATATATATATATATACACGCTGTATATGTATACTATATATATTATACATATATACATATTGATAGTTGATAGTTGTATATTATATATATATATATTGATAGTTGTATATTATAGATATTGATATTTGTATATTATATATATGTATTGATAGTTGTATATATTATAGAAATATATATATATATACGTATAATATAATATGTCTATATATAATACGTATGTGTATATATATATATATATTATACGTATATGTATATTATATGTATATATGTATATTATATATATGTATATTATATATATATTATATATATGTATATAATATATATATATGTATAATTACAGTGTATGTGTATATATACATATATATATATATACATATATATATATACATATATATATATGTGAAATTGTATGTATATATGTATATGTATATGTATATGTATATGTATATGTATATATGTATATATTTGTAGGCTGTATATGTGTATTTGTAGACTGTAAATGCATATTCTGGGTGCTTGTGCCAATGACTCCAATGACTGAAAACCGAAGGTGTTTTTAGCTATCACGGCTATCACTTTTATCACCTGTTGTCCGGCGATGTTTCTGGTCTGCCAAGGTGGAAGTTTATGAACGCCAAAGCAGTTGTCACCAAAGACAGAAGAAATCACTGGGTGGACATGAAGAACAACAGGTCCAGAAAAGTTCAGTGAAATCCGCGGTGTCAATGTGCAACGGTGCCTGGTTGTAGAACTGTGTGATTGTTCCGGCGACCTGTCACAGGCTTCCGAATGGAGATTTGCAAAAGGGTATCCGTCAGAGATACATGGAGTGGTGCTGGACCTCAGCTGTTGAAGCCAGCTGGTTGTGGAAAGCCACCAAGTTGATACAGTCCTGGGCCAAACTCCTGATGGTTTACCCATGGCAGCCATCGGCAGTACTATGAAGATCACTTGCCTTATGCTTGGTTTTGACCTGCGTCTGCGCATCAGATCGTCAGTTGACTAGGGTAAAACAATTCTGAAACTTATCGTAAACCGTAAACCAGTGATCTGTCGGGGTGGATCCTGCATTTGGATCATGGTACCATCTAATGCTAACCCTGGATCGACAAATTTATTCAATAAGTCCCTTGCCGTTGAATTTCCTTTCAAAAAGCCGATAGTATGGGGTAAATCAACACTTTCTGTGGGCCGTGGGCCTAAATGAGCGCAACATCTATCATCCTTCTAAGGTGTGATCAGAAGAAAGAAATGCCAGTGGAGGCACTTCACTTAGATCCTCTCAGCGATGAGAGTGAAGAGCCCTTTGGTTGCGGCGGTGTGATGATTCCAGGGGTATGCCATGATGGTTAGGTGGTGCCATTTGGTTGTAGATGGCAAAGGGAAGCAACAGAAAGTAACAGCAAAGTTTCTAAATACTTCCATACTCTGCGTGGACAGTCTGTGGACTCTATAGATTCTGGATTTTAAAGTGCAAAGGCGCTATGGCATCTCTGAGTAGTCTCACTTCCTTCTGGTGTCATGGATTGCTGAGCTTCACCGTGGGAAAGCCACAGCTTCGGAGAGGCTGTAGTACTAGCCGGTAAATAAAGATCCTTGCTGTGAAGGGATTTGTGACATCAACAAACATGTTTTGCACAATGCATCTTTCCGACTTGATGCATAACCAGAGACGATGACCCAGAGATGCATCGAGCTTGAGACCAGAGCCTGTAGTGATTACAACGCTCTCATGTTTGATGCCACTGTGTAGGGTCCAACAGAATCGGTCAGGTGTGTGGCATGTGCTTGTTACAAGGATCTGTAGCTGATTTTTGACACTCATGATGATGAGGCTGTTCACCACCTTTGAAGCTATTCTCCTACGTTTCAGAGCCCTCTAGGAGCACACCAAGATTGATCTTGGCAAGGGAACCACACTGCCGAAGACTGCCCTGGCTGAGGAAAGGCTTGACTGCATGGGCCTTGACCAACGACTGCAACTACCAGGAAGTGCCCTGGTAGCAATTGAAAGGACCCTGCCCTGGCTGTTTGAAGATTTTGAAGAACATGGCTTGCAAGTTTGCTTCAAAGCTTTGAACGCTGCTCTGTTTTGATACTTCGCCTGAAGCACATTCCGCACAACTCTCAAGTCCTCGGACATCGCGCAAGGTGGAGGTGCAAAAGATCCTGCACTGCAGTTTGGCCCCGGAGCCAAACTTGGTGTTGGACTGCAGGCAGAGAACCCGATGCATCGGTGCGAAAGATTTGTTTTAAATATGGGTATGTCGAGGCATACCAGCCATACAGATTCGATGAGATGTGTTTTTCGAAGCTGTTCCAAAAGGATGAAATCATCCTTAAACTCACGAGATGAGACCACCCAGCTCTTCCTTGCAAAAATGTGCGGGTTTTGACCCCTTGTCATTTTCGATTGATACTGGAATTCAATGAATTTGAGGCGTTACAATACAAGAATATAAGGACAAGAACCATGTTGTCGTCGTCGTCGTCGTCGTCGTCGTCGTCGTCGTCGTCGTCGTCGTCGTCGTCGTCATCACCACCACCACCACATCATCATCATCACCACCACCACATCATCATCATCATCATCATCATCATCATCATCATCATCATCATCATCATCATCATCATCATCATCATCATTGTCAACCTCATCATTGTCGTCCTCATCCTCAGGCAACTGATCGCTGACTTCCTGGAGGCCCTGGTGTTTTCACTTGACATCCCAGGGCAGCTGACCTTTCCATTGGGATCTTGGAAAAGGTGTATCGTGTAAACCCCCAAATGGCATGGATGAAATGGGGTATTTTCAGACAAACCCATATATTAAAAATGTTTTAAAAAAAATCTGTGTTCTCGAAGTCTCGAATAGCAGATTCAATACTGGAGTGATGGACACTAGATGTTTTCTGTGCAAGTGTTTATGGACTTCGTGTGTGGGTTTCATCCCAGAACCACTGAATGATGGTCAATCGGTAGAGCTGCAGGTGTTGGTGGACATTGTCGTGCTCATTTCCCCCGCTCTGTTGTGTTGTTTGAATGCCCTGGGTGCACAGCAAGTTTATGCGCAGACCACTGCTACTTGGCAATTAAGCGACTCGGAAGACCTTGGATGCTCTGAAGAGGGGACTTCCTTTGATTCCGGTCAAGTTTCTCGACTCGAACCATACGCAACTCCAGTTGGGCGTATGGTTTTTGCACCAAATCACGCAGCACGAACGTTTTTGTATCAAGTGAGTATCTGCAGAAGCCCGGGTGTTTCTATCATGGTTTCTCCTCACATCACACATCCTTGACTTATCGCCCAAATCCTAACAATAATTTGCTACTATGGGAGTATCATATCCAAACAATTGGATCATCCCCCATTCAATGATCCACTCGAAAGTTTCCCAGTTCCTCGTCCAAGGTGACAGAGACCCCTGTGCAGATGATGGACGTTCTGGGAACAGCTGCGGGGCCCAGTTCTGACTCGGGGAAGATGTTGAGATCCCATGGTATCCCCAGGATGTCCCCAGGATGTGCCCACGATGTCCCCACGATATTCGAGACATGATATGAGATCCATTGAAACCCACAGATTTATCATGATTTATCTATATTTGGTGGAGTATTGATGATTGGGATTGTAATCTGGTCGAGCCCCAGTTTTTTTTCTGGTTGGATTTCACTGGCCCCTGTAGTTGTTACTCTTGTTATGCTAAGATATGCTAAGGCCCTGCCGTACATCGGCTATGACTCTGGTGGCAAGCAGGCCTGACAAGACACATGGAATAAGCCAGCAGCAAGAATCGATGATGCTATGATATGCTATGGCTATCTATGGCTGCTATGACAGTCGGACCAAACTGGTTTTTCCCCACATCTCTATGTGGGATTATTGGTTTTTTGTGGCTACCTCCCAGCCAACTTCTTTGATTTAAGTGGTTTTCTTGACTCTGTCTCTTCCCTGCTCTGCCAGCCCAGGAAGGCTTCAGATGTCGGGTTGTCCAGTCTATGAATTTGGTGGTCTCCACATGTTCAGAAACTGCCAATTTCTGCCGACTTATGTCAGGCTCCTGTGAGAGCTCTGCAGTTGTCAGGTCTTGTTCTTGACATCCTTCATTCTCGGAACTCAGTTCGTCTACATCGTACCTTGGCCTTGGTCCAGTGAGCTGCACAAGTGTATTTTGGAGATGGAACAATGATTGGGGTCGGGTCACACCTATGATGCAATATTGTACCAGATTTGATATTTAAATTTCAGGAGATAAACATCCATAAATTCCAAGTATTTTGGTGTGAACAGCAGCGTGCTAGGGGTTTGACCCATAAGACGAGCACCTGACTCTGTCTTCCGAGCAGATGCAGCAGTCGAAATGGAGAAATGGAGAGGATTTTGACCCATGCCCATACAAATCAATGAGTTTCTGCCCCAAAACAGTGATTGTTTCCCACCAATGGTGACAGTGCATCCCGCAGTCCGCTTGATATCAGGCCTTCAGAATCGGCCCCCAGCAGTTGCACGAGCTTCCCACCAAAGTCTGGGTTTGTCCAAAATGAACTAGAATGACCAAAAATCATTGTTCAATCATTGTTCAATCATCATATTCCCCATGGAAAATCACTGTATGTTGTGGATTCCCCCAATTTTCAGCCACAAACGTCTTCAAATTCTGTGGACAACGAGGTCTTGGCCACAATCCGGGTGCTTCTGCACTACGTCTGTCCGGAGAGGAGGATCAAGAGGCGGCGATGGATCCGATGGCGATATGGGGCTGTCAATACAAAACTGGTCATCCATCACTTGGAAATTTTGGGGTTCCCCCATTTTAGGAAACTCCCATATTTCATGAATGTTACTGTATCTGAATGTGCATGAATTTTCCATGATATGCATGATGTCATGCTATATAGATGGAGGGGTTGAAAGAGATAGAACTTCAATGAGATGTTGAATCTTCATTTAATAGTCATTTAGTTATAAGAGAAGGCTCCGCTTGGAATTGCCATGTGCTCGGGGCATTGAACTTTTGAGCACTGCATTGGGCTGCCTTAAGCTCTAGTAAAGGTCCCAGGTCACCCTTGTTTACCCTCCTGTAAACAACATATATAATTATATCGCAGTGAAGAATTCTTGTTGTCAATCGAACAAATGTAAGTAACAAAAACAGAAATCCTCCATAAATGAGGGATTGCTCGGGTGGTCCGGTCGGCTACGATTGGATCTCCAGGTGGTACGATTGGCTTTTTGCCGTGATCCTCTTCTTGGAGGTCATTGGTATTGCAACCTGGGCTCGAAACTCAGACGAACAAGCTGGAGCCAACTGCCAGAAATGGTGATATATTGCTGTGCTATTTTGTCATATCATATCCATGTTTGTTGTATCCATTTATACATACATGCATGCATGCATGCATGCATGCATGCATCCATCCATCCATCCATCCATCCATCCATCCATGCATACATACATACATACATAAACACACATACATAAACACATACATACATAAACACACACATCACATCACATCACATGCACATGCACATGCACATACACATACACATATATATATATATATATATGGCTGCAGCTCAAAATGTAAGGTCCCGATCCATACCCCGGACCCACAGGCGATCCATACCCCCGATCCATACCCTCGATCCATACTCTGTTGAAGAGATTGGAGCCATTTGAGACCATTTGTGTAACTCCTTCGTTCCATACGTCCGGATCACCGCGTACCGATCCATACCCGTTTTTTGAGCCATAGCCATATATAGACATACATTACATTACATAACATAACATAACATAACATAACATAATGTAACATACAAAACATAATACAACATAACATTACATTACCTGACCTTACATTGCATTACATTACATTACATTACGTAACATAACGTAACATACATAACATAATATAACATAACATTACATTACCTGACCTTACATTACATTACATTACATTACATATTATAACATAACTTAACATACATAACATATCATGACATTACCTTACCTTACGTTGCATTACATTACATTACATTTCATACATTGCATCCATACACTACATCCATACATACATCCATCCATCCATCTATGCATGCATGCACGCATATATATATGTATACATATATATATATTGATTATGTTATTTGTACCTGTTGGTCAAACCAACATGCTTCAACGTGGGAATCCGGGCACTCCAGCCCCATTATCCAGTTGTCGAGTCATCGAGGTTGGAGTCACCGCATCCTGGTGTATCCTTGCGACCATCTTGTCGCCCGTGAAGTATCTGCCCTACGGCACAGCAGTGATCATCTTTGGAGTTGTGGTCGTCACTCTCTGGAAGGTCGGGAGATGTTGGGAGAAGGTATTCTTCCAGTTTCTGTCAGATGTTTCATGACGATGGGACAGCGATGCCATATGAAGATGGCCACAAACATGCCAAACAACACAAACATGCACAAACAGCAAAACAATCTTTCAAACAGCAGGGCAAGTGTTCTGTTGGGAAATGGCATGGGTTTCCAACTTTGTTGCAGGGTGCGTCCATTTAGGAATTCTGTATCAATTTCAGAGATGGTGAGTATCGCTAGCTAGCACTCAAAATTCATAGATGAATCTGATCTATGTATAATATCTATACAGTCTATACATCTATACGGTATACGTAATATATTTAATACATATACACGTATTACATCCACAGACATGCGGAATCTGATTATTTCCCCAGCAACATCGGTATCTTCACCCGTTCCTTGCCAGGAGCTCAACGACGCCGCAGCGGCCATGCGGAAGAAGGCCTTCGCGATGATCGATGGAAAGTTGCAGAGCTGCTTGAGGACCATCGAACAAGACGCCTCGCCCAACGGCCGTGTGTGGGATAAGGTTGATAAGGGGATATGTAAATATAGCATAATAGAGCCCATCATATAACATATATAACTTATGAAACAAATGGGGATATCATCCATACAACATCATTCAAGCCGCAAAAAAACAGGTGTGTAACTAGGGGGAGTTGAAGCCTTTGTGAAATATGAAAGAAGTATAAGTGAAATATGGAAGAGTGTTTGATCAGAAAATATGGTGTGTGTGTGTGCGTGTGTGTGTGTGTGTGAGCAGGGTTGGGAGGGAGTCTGATCAAGAATTGGGGTTAACCGATGAACAAAGGATGTAACTAAGCCAAATCTGCCAACCTTTTGCGACCTGGGTATGAGTTCAATTAAATGGAGAAACTGAAATGAGCGTGTTGTTTCTAAGTGTGGTGAAATATTACCAGTTGTCCACAATATGTCATTTTCGGATATCTCTTCGGAGTGGGTGCCTGGTTCCCCAGGCTTTTCTAATCATTAGTTTCTGCCAACTCAAGCAGAAAAAGCGTGACCGTTTCGATGGTCAAAGATCCGAATCAGTCAAGATCTCCTGGATCAGGGGTCCATTCGCCATAAGCGAAGCGTCGCCTTTTTGCCATGGATCAATGGGCCACGCTGAGGAAATTCAACTACAAAGGCATCAGAGTGCGCTGATGTCCGGACTCCGAAAGTTAGAAGCCAAACGAGCCCAAGTGAAGAAAAAGGCAGGGTACCAATGCAATCGGAACGATGGACCAGGGAAAAAGACATGTGCATACATGTGCCTATACAATTTGCGAATTTGTGTCCGAAATGTCTGATTGTTTCCGAAAGATTTCATGTATTGGCGCTTGGAATCCTGCATCTAAACCAAGCGTTTACCTGAAGAGAAAGCCATTGCATTCCCAGGCTTTTAAAGTTGGTTAGTTGGTGAATAATGTGTGTGGTTAAGCAATGTTAAGCAGTATAAACAAGCAATGTTTCAAACAAAAAGCATCTAAATGCTCCTGTCATGTCAGTATATCAGCCATGCAGGTGGATGAGTCTCAGGCCGGCTTTGACGAGTTTCATCAGGACCGGTGGCACATCCAGCAGATGGCAACTGTCGGCCCTATGAGTAGGCCAATTTGGGCGATCCCCTGCTAGGAGAAATTGTCCAATGTCATGGAATACCCATTGCAAACATTTGCACACATGGTGCAAAAACCAGAGGGCAATCCCCCTTTTCAGACACATCTACATACATTACAGTATTACATGACATTGCATTACCTCACCTCACCTCACCTTAGCTTACATAGATTACAGTACATGGCATTGCATTGCATTACACTACATATACTGTATGACAAGTATATTCCAATACTTGATTGGAATCACCAAATATCCCCACAAAATACCATTGAAAACCATTGTATAAAAGCAAAAATCACTAGATTAACCATCATCAACCATGAATCACCATCAATCACCATGAACCACCATTCGTCACCATTAAATAATCACCATTAATCAACATTATCGACGACTATCGACCATTAATAGCTGACATACACATACACACATACATACCATACAATACCATACCATACAAGACAATACCATACCATACAAGACAATACAATACCATACCATACAAGACAATACCATACAAGACAAGACAATACAAGACAATACAAGACAATACATACATCCATACATCCATACATACAGAATCATACATACATTTTGTTATATATATATATATATACATATACATACATACACATATTATTATGTATATGATGTTGTTTGGGTCCACCGGCAGGAACGAGTGAGGCGCAAGGTGACGCCTGGTGATGTCTTCAGCACGCTGGATGCGGATCAATCTGGGACGATTACCATCGAGGCCTGCCGCTGAGATGGCCATGGGGAAAGCATCCCAAGAATATCAGATACTGTATACATGTGTATGTGTATATGTAAAGGTATATGTATATGTATTGTGTTGTATAAATGCAGAAATATGTATTCAAGGAAGTATGGACATGCTAGAAATATGTGTGATCAGCTGGGATTTCAGCTAAAGGCAATGAACATCACATCAGCTGGAGCCTAGCTGCCTAGCTTCGCAACTGAATTTGTGTTTGAACCTCATCAGATGAATCTAAGACTACTGTCATCCAAATCATTCTCATTTCCCAAGGCCCTTCATGATGGCTGCGTGCCTATGTCCCCACATTCTTGCCTGAATTTTTGAAACCCAATGTTTGCTGGTCATTGTGATTCAATGATGTTTGCCAACAGTGGTTAAATCAACCACGTGAGTGGGTAACCATATCATTTCTACATTGGTTAAACCCACCACTTTTTGTGTTAGCAAATCTTGCGCCTGACCAACCCTGCTGCATGCTGTCAAATCGCAGGAGTTCAAGAAGCTCTTTGTCGAACCCGAGCTGCATATGCTTGGGAGAAGTGACTAAGGGTCAAAAATGGGGCACCAGTGGACCATCAGCTGCTCATTTTAGGATCACCATCTTACCCAATCGAGAACTGTTGGACAACATTTTGGGGAAGCGGCCAAAACCGCGATACTTTAGATTTGCAGGAAAGTCTTGACTCTTGACTTGCAAAGATGTTGGTGCAATCCGGGATGAGAGTGCAAAATTCCAAGCCAAGTGTTGACAACTATCTGTGGTTGCCGGGACGCTTTCCCAACGGACAGCATTTTTGTTGCAACTGCTCTGACTGAGGCGATGAATTCTTCCTTGGATCCCAACATGATTGAGAAGATGTTGCTGGGTGCTCTTACAGGTTTCAACATGTTTCATCACTTCATTGGGGGGTGCAGTTGGGTTTTCTTGATGGCGAGAATCGTAACCATGGGATTTTAACACCCATATGTTTGGATATAACCTATGTAGCTATGTTTATATATCCACTGAATCCACTGGGATGTGTTTTTGTTAATTCTTACTTTTGTCTGATTTGCCATGCATGTTTGGTCTTGCCCAGGTTCGCATATGCAGATTCTGACGGATCCGGTCTGATCACTCAGGACATCTTCTTGCCCTTTGTAAGGGAGAGATTTCAAAGGTTTCACGCTTGCAAAACTGCCGGTAGAAACTTTCTTCTGTTCAAAGGTTGGCATTCTTGCAATAATCAGGCACCCCAAAGATCGACCAAACATTGGTTTGTGTACAGAGAAAGCAAAGGGCTTAAGTTACTTTAAGTTGCTTCATTGCGAAACTACATCAGATTGGTGCTGATTCTTGGTTTCAAATTCAGAGCACCAGGACGAGTTTGAGGAGGCCTGGGACTTCTTGACGGAACACTTGGTGAACAAGGCCTGACAGTTGAGAGCGATCCAACCCAAGACCTTCCATGGTAAACATATTTGCAGGTGTAGCATTTAGAGGTGTATGTTAAACCTCTCTGCACTAGATAGATTTTTACTGGTACTATCTATATATATATATATATACATATATACATACACATATATACACTGTATATATATATATATGTAAGGATACATATTACATTGATAGACATCTACAAATACATCTGCATCTACATACACATGTACATATACATCTACCTATACATATGT
>BGPT01000443.1:75861-78361 GCA_003297045.1 Symbiodinium sp. clade C Y103 | reverse complement strand
GGATTTTAAAAAGGAATTTATTGGGAACCTTTTTTTGCAAATTCCTTATTAGATAGGTCTTGGTAAAATTATAATTATAATAAATTATTCTGCAAAATCTATATATAAGATTTCTAAAGAGATATCTTGGCAAGATCTCTATATAACATTTTTATAAGAATTTAGTTTGTTGGAGAAAATTTCTATATAAGAGTTGTCTATCGGAAAATTTTTATATAGAAAATTACCTGTATAAATAAAAAATTTTACTTATCTTTAAACATAATTTTAAATATATAAATTTTTAGATAAAGAATTTTTTATATAGGAAAAAAGATGAAAAATTTTAATAAAAATGAATTTGAAATATATTATTATATTAATTTTCAATTTTAGATTCTTATTTTAGAAAAAAAAATTGAATAAAAATATCGAATTATAGCTGAATTTTATTTTTTCTCATGTGATATGCGGTTCAGGGTGAACCCCACGTCCGCAGCAGGACGTCCAAGACTATTATCTATTTCACTTTGGGGGATAATAATTTCCATTGATCTCTGTCTTCAAAAATAGAACGAAGGATATTAATATATCTAATAGTATCATACCAATTCTTCATGCTGGAGGAGGAGAATTGTTTCAATTCAACGATGATAAAATGTTGATAAAAGGGGTGAGTGAGATTCCCTAAATCGGGAGATGAGGAGGGTAAAATTTGCAGTCGATTAATTGATTTAACCAAGATTATCTCTGGCCAATGGGCCCGTGGAGCACCTCTACGGAAGGGGGATGAGATAGTATGGAGGGACATGGAATTATTAATTATGATACGGAACTCCGGGGAGTGCGGATGGCGGAGCATATGTCCTAGGTACTTGATACGGGAATTTATGATATGGATTGAGAATGGAATATAGGATGATAGAAGAGGGTAGGCAAGGGAAAGGAGGTGGTCATTGGAGCAGGGAAAGTCAGAAGGCTGTAGGAGCCTGGGATAGTAAGGATTCTTTACTTGGAAAATTTGGCAGAGTATTTTATAATGAAGATTATCGAGCTTAGTAATTCCGTGAATGAAAATGGCTTGAACAATCTGGGTATACATTCTGAGTTTGAATCTCTGAGAGATGAAGGAATGCCGAAAAAACGGATCGAGAGTTTTGAAGGCAGTAGATGCTTGGGAACAGCGATAATTTACATCCGGGTTAAAGGAAGATATTGGAGTGATGAAAGAACCTAAATATTTGGTATTTGAAAGCGGAGTCAGGGGGGGGTCAAGGGAGTCGGGGAAGGGCTCCGATTGGAAAAAGAGGGCAATAATGTGGGCAGGAACAAGGAGTATGGGGAGTAGTGGAATTGGAGAGGGAAATTGGCACCGAAGCATATATAGCAATAAGTTAACACTTTTAGCCATTAAGTAGCAGAATCCTATATTTATATTAATTTACGAAATTCGATGTTTATTTCGTATTAAAAAAATATATTTAAAAATACGATACCGTAAATTTATCCCAATTTTTAAGCATCAACCTCCATTTCGTACGAAAAGATTATATTCGAAATAATTAAATTATTTCGTAAAAACGGGTTAGATCTATAATTAGATATTTCGTATCGCGTCCCAGCGAGAGTAAAGCGATACGTATAAAGTAATAAAAATATCGCATCAATATTATTCTTTTTAATAAGATATTAGGGTTAGCCCGTTGTTTCCAACAGCGTAAGCTTTCGGTTAATCGCTTATAGATTAAAAAAAAATATTATTATTCGAAAGAAATTTAGAAGCTAAACCTTCCGACAATATAAATAAATAAAAAACGCACAGCCATAAAGAAAGTAAGAAAATGAAGAAAATCAGAAAAGAGATCAAATAGGAAGAAAATCAGAAGAGAATAGATGCAGGTGCCCCAAAAGGTGGGAAAGTCACGGGGCGCTGGCGTTTTCCAATGTTTATGGCTCCGGAGGGTTGAAAAGTAGGCTCGCTAAAGCGGCGGGTGCGGAGACATCTTGGCAAATAAAATATGAAAAGTTGCACGTCGTTATGATGAATTTAGAAGTAAAAAATATTAAAATACCTCATGTTCGGACCACTTTTAAACTAAAATGTGGAAAAAGTGCACGGCGTTGTGGCGCGAAGTACATTTGGAAGTCAAAAGTCTTAAAAATTATCCCCTTCGGAACACTTTTGGAAGTTAAACCCAACCCACCAACCCACCAAACCAACCCAACCCACCAACCCACCAACCCAACCCACCAACCCAACCCACCAACCCACCAACCCAACCCACCAACCCACCAACCCACCAACCCAACCCAACAACCCACCAACCCAACCCACCAACCCAACCCACCAACCCAACCCACCAACCCAACCCAACCCACCAACCCAACCCAANCCCCAAAAAGCGTCACTTTTTTGGGAAACGCGAAATCTCGAAATCCCAAAATAGTTGCACTTTTTCGACGTGAATTTGGAAACGAAGGGAAAAATGAGCAAAAGAAGATCTGGGGAGTCTAAAATGGC
>BGPT01000443.1:42469-75810 GCA_003297045.1 Symbiodinium sp. clade C Y103 | reverse complement strand
TCCCCAAAAAGTGGCGGAATTTGGGGATTTCGGACCCTGGCGATTTGCGCGCGGCAGCTCATGTGTACCCAAATCGTAATATTAGTAGTAATTATATATTTCATTTTTTTTCATATTTATATATTATATATTTATATATGGATATATTTAATTATATATTATGTATTATATTTAATATATATATATATATTATTATATAAATATATATATATATATTTATATAAAGAATCTATTCAATATATAAATATATATATATATAATAGAATTAAGATGATAAAAGAAATTATTTTTCGAAATCAATTTAAAAATGTAATTCATTTCTTTTTTTTCGCAGTAAGTACGATCTAAACCACGATTGTTGGCACGAGGGAGAGCACCAAAAAGCGCCATCTAGAGAACGATTTTTGGCAAGAGGGAGAGCACCAAAAAGCGCCATCTAGAGAACGATTTTTGGCAAGAGGGAGAGCACCAAAATCCATGATTTGTTGCACGAAGGATAGCACCAAAAAGCACGGTTTGATACGGTTTGTCGCACGAAGGAGAAAGCAAAAAAGCACGATCTAGAGCCTGATTTTTGGCATGAGGGAGAGCAACAAAAAGCACCATTTGTTGCACGAGGGAGAGCACCAAAAAGCATGATTTGTTGCACGAAGCTGAGATCC
Source organism: Symbiodinium sp. clade C Y103 (assembly GCA_003297045.1). NCBI lineage: Eukaryota > Dinophyceae > Suessiales > Symbiodiniaceae > Cladocopium > Cladocopium sp. clade C. Next base: position 75,148 of record BGPT01000443.1, on the reverse strand, counting down.
AAAAAGCACGATTAGACAATTTGTTCGGCGAAAAGGAGAGCGCTGCACGCAGGAGAGAACCAAAAAGCACGACTTATTGCACGAGTGAGAGCACCAAAAAGCACGATTTTTGGCACGAGGGAGAGCACCAAAAAGGCACGATTTGCTGCACGAAGGAGAGGACCAAAAAGCACGATCTAGAGCACGATTTTTGGCACGAGGGAGAGGAAGAAAAAGCACGATTTGGTGCACGAAGCAAAACAGTCAAAACAAAACTTGCCCGAAATAAAGGAATCCTTTTTTTTGACTGTTGCAGCTATTAAGGACGGACGCGATATGTACTATATGTTAATATCTAAATATTGTAGATCAGAGCCGTAGATTCCAAAATAACGTTTGTCGTGAATGGTGAATTTCTTGGAAATGTTTGACCTATTTAATTTCTATTTAGGGTTTGGGTCTTCAAGCATCCAATTATATCTTTTCATTACGTAGTCCTCATTTCACCATTCCAGGATTCCATCCCTTGCAGATTGCAAGAAATATATACATCAACTACGGAATTATGCATTCAGCGTCATTTCAGCCGCACGCTCCAGCACTCTAATGTGCCTAAGTCGACGAAGGAACAACATCACATAAACCATCACAGGAAGGAAAACTACACAAAGTCACCAATTCGGCTTCATATCAAATTGATGGCTGCTCCAAAACAGCAATTTCTACTGGTAGAATGACCAAAATGATGATAATTATCTGATCAATCGTGGGATGTGCAGGTTCCATATTTCGAGACAAGCCAATTTTGACTGTTGGGAAATCCATGAACCAGTAGGACTGATGGCTTCGGCCCGTCCCATGCCAAGCGGCGCTCGGTGCACGCTCTGCACCGGCCCTGTGACCGTCACAAGTCGAGCGGAGACTCCAGGGATTTGCTCACCTGGCAAAGATCCAGCAGAATGAAGTGGAAAGAAGTAGATTTAATTTGCATTGTCCTTTCCGGATTTCGGTAATTCAGATATCCCTTTGCCATTAAAACCCTGGCAATGCGTTTGCGACAGGTGCCTCTTTTGGAGAGCACCACTTTCGCGCCTGTCTCTACGCAAACCTCACAGGGGGGATGAAGCTACGGACGTGGCAGCCAGGATACCCACGCTGGCACTTGCCGCAGAGGAGACTGAGGACCCTGACTGACTGCAAGAAATTGCCGCCCTTTCCTCAGTGATGCATGCGCAAAGAGTGGTTTCCGAACTCATCACTGGCCGCAGCTACCCAGGAAGCATCTCAAAGACAAAACCACGCAGATCAATCTAATTATATCAATCAGTTCGTTGAATGTCTGAGACTTTTGAAAACTGATGTTGAATCATGTTCAATCTGGTATTTTTCTGGTTCCCACCATCACAAGGCCATTGCAAATCGCCCAAGCTTCCAATAATGTGGGCAGCTTCCATGTCACTGACTTCAAAATAGATTTGACAGGTGGACGTTGACACCGTTGACACTCCTCCTGACCGGTACAGTCAGAAGACAGAGTCATCGCATCATCGCAAGTTACTGCTAGTTCCAGTGAAGATTTGCAGCCAACTCTCAAACAACTGGGTTAAAAAATAATAAGAGGGGGGAAGACCAGCTGCCCAAAACTTTTAAGTGTCAAAAAGGAGCCAAGCGTTGATGTCAGTTGACATTCCCAAAGCACCAGGCATCCAACCCGCGCCTCCTGGCATGCCGCCCTTGCCAGCTCCCTTGAAAGCTGCCACGGGCGCAGCCTCGGGCAACGTACCCAATGCCATCTCAAGCTGTGCTCAAACCTGTGAGTCAAAACCTTGTCTTTAGGCAAGTTGCTGTCGGAGGAGGTGTTGCAGTCCAGTCATTCCTTGCAAGATGTGGTTGATTCATGTGCTTCAAAGAATTGTGGCAAACAGATGGCACGTTATCGCTCGCCCTTCCCGACTATCCCATCCGTTCGCAGGTCCTCTGGTCCCACCGGTTTGAGCTCTGCCACTGTTCGGCTCCGCCCATGCCACCGCCCATGGCGCCGTTGCCCATCCCGCCGCCCATGTTTCCGCCCATGCTACCGCCCATGCCGCCGCCACCCATGCCGCCGCCCATCATGGAGCTGCCGGAAGGCGTCTCCTGCAAAAAATCAATCCAAAGTGCACCAGCTCAAATAGTTGAACTCAAACTCAGCTGAAGTCTGACCCGTCAGAATCCTATCCTATCCACCTATCCATCCCTTCCCTGTCCAGGTGCCGCGCCAAGGAGGCATCCCCTAAGGACAGGCGGAAGACTTCCACCCCAGCGGCCAGCACCGCACGGCTGGCACCCACCAGAGAGGCAACGCCTTGGTCATGTCACCAAATTCTGCCGACATTTGGATCACAGACCCCAGAGAAGCCCAGCATTTCAAATTTGATTTCCAGGGTAGGCGATTTTTAAGCAATTTTGACGTGCTTAATACATGATAGCGACCAATTACCGTCCACATTATTGCCGGTTAGTTCCTTGCAGCCGTGGCACGCTCATGCGGCACAACGTTTTCACCTTTTGGCGTAATCTTCACCGCGATACCTACACCAGCAGCAAGATGGACAGCAACAAAACCCGTGGGACTAACATTCCAGGAGGATTGGCAGGCAATTACTGCTGCAAGACGGCTGACGATTCAAACATCTTCAAAAAAACGCATGTCTTCTGACGCATTCATGAGCACAGCTAGTGGCAAGTTGCAACCTCTCAGGTCCAAACGACCTGACTTAGGTTTGTCATGGAACGCCCAACACGCCCAACCCTGAAAGGCCTGTCTTGTCTACAATCTCTTTCTGTATTGATCCGCCTTTTCCAATCACCAAGCCGCACGCCGAGAAGGGTAAAGCAATCTTAGCGGCAACATATTTGGAAGTTGCCTTTTTCTCGGGTGTGTGTCGTCAATACATGTCACTACCACTCTCTTCTGTCTGCAAGCTGAAAAAATGTCATTTGATGAAAACTGTCTTTTGAAAACAGTGAACTCAAAATCAGAGTTTCTTAGCAAAATTGTCACATATTCAGTCCAACTTCCATGTGATGCATGAGACCCGCAAAACCCCCCACGCAAATCAATGAATGCTGCCATGGTGCTTGCAGCGTCACCCTGACAACGGAGGACATCCGAAACGCCCTGCTAACCACCTACCCGACCTACCCTGGATGAAATTGATTCCGACCACATGTGACCCCGATGCGAACACATGATTTGCTTTTCGGATGTCTCACCATCGTTCAAGATATTTCAAGATCTTTCAAAGCCAATCAAACCATCAAGCTGAAACACCAATCAACCACCACCTAAACCAATTAAGTATTCGATTTATTTTCATATGTTTCTTGTCTTAAATAGGGCACCCCGAAATCCACTGATTGATCGGTTGATCATCATCTTCCCTCTAAAACTAGCAATTTGTGGGATAAACACCCCTGTTTGGGACACACACCCAAATATGAGATTGTTGAATATATATATATATAGAGAGAGAGAGAGAGATAGATAGATAGATAGATAGATAGATAGATTCTTGAACATTTATGATTCTATGGTCTCATAAAACCCCATGAATATCCCATTGATATCCCGAATTCTTGCTAGATTTTTTCCCCATGGCTGATCCGCAGGAGGTGTCAGGTCCTCGGACCGCACCAGGCCTATCGTCCACCTCTCGCTGCTCCTTCTGCGCCACATGTCGCTCGGCCTCCAAAGTGGCCTCAACGACCTGGGGATGGGGCGACCTGGGCCCCCAGGAAAAGCAGAAAAATATGTTTGAAAATAACGCTGCAACATCAGTAACATCATATATATATATATATATATAACAACATCCTTTCCACATGCAATGCTGTTCTACTGTAATTCTACTCTTCTATCTTTTCAGAAGCCTGTCTTACCTTCTAATTCGTGAGTCATACAGTCATACTCTATGGTGGTTTCTGATTTGACATCTTCTGTTGCAATCAACTGAAGTCATGCTTTTTGAGCTGCTCGTGGCACCAAGCAATGATTGCCCAGTTACGGTGGCAAGGACCGATTCGACGGCTTCCTGGCCGAGAGAGGAGAGACACGTGGACTGAACATTCCTCATTAGAAGTTCCTAAATGGGTTGGCTCGGAAGGGGACAAATAGAAAGGGCAAGTTCCAAGAAGGCCTTGGGCTAAATATATATATATATATATATATCTGCCAAAGATCTGTCCACCACTGTAAACTGGTTCGAATTCATTTGAGGGAAGCTCGCATTTCTCTTAAATGAGCTGCTTTCAAGAACTGCAAGCCACCCCCTGCCTCTTTCCCTGCCACACACACCACTCGATGACCACCTGACAAACAATCCCCCTTGGTGCTTTGATTGATGACTGCTGATGAAAACACACCCCAATCCTCACAGGTATGGGAAACGGATGGGGTCACAGCAACTTTGCAGGGGACACAGTTTGGACAGTCCTCTCCATGTATTCACCGACCGTATGCTGAACAACATCACAGCAACCGAGCAGCTCCCAGGGTAGAAATGGTTCGCGGAGGAGAGCTTCACATTGCACCCCGTGGCCGCTTCCAAATCCTGGCGGATGCGCCGCGGAGTGGATTTCGTGGCACCTCGAAGGGCTTTCACCTTTGCAAAGAATGGCAGGTCCACTGAACCGCCTGCCTCACATAGACGAGTATTTATATATAGATACATAAAAATATAAATATGCATGTGTGATGTCTGTGTGTCTGTGTGTTTCCATCTGTTATCATCCATCATTTTTTATCTTGAATCGCCTTCGATTTTGACCTCCTTCCTTTCCGCCCCGAGCAGCGTGGCGTCCTTCAGTGATTGCCCACCTTTTCCAATAAGGATCCCAGCTGTCACATTGCTCACCAGCATTTTCAAGTACCTTGGGTGTAGATTGCGGGTATTTCCAGGAAAAGGATGGAGGTAGAGTAGTGGATATTGAAAGCTGATAGCTCACGATCTGATGTTGAACATGACAAACTGTGTCAAAGCTCCAATGATTTACCATTCGATATCAACTGACACGCCATGGGACAATGAGGAATTCCCTTGGCACCGTCCCGAATAAATATGCCCCGCACCATCAAAATCCGAGGAGCCCCGGGCCGTTCTTTTGCATCTCTGCAGCTTGCTGCGGGCTGATGCAATACCCTGGCGCTGGGATCGTTGGGAGCAAGCGATTGAGAACTGGATTCCCATCGTGGACCAATGGGGATTATGATTATTGCAATTTATATATAGTCCTCCTACATAACCAGCTAGTGTAAGTCACTAAGAGCCCATCAACCAGCAGTTATTTGCAGCACTGCTGAAGTCACAGGAGAAAGGATCCCTTCAGTCCCTAGGTGAAGTGCGGACAATTGTCTTGATACGCTTGAGATCGCTTGAGTTTGCCCGTCAAGGATCGAGAGGATCGAGAGAAGAATGACCCTGACAATGACTGTGATGAAGGCAGCAGTTGGACAGAATGAGGGGTGGAGAACGACAGACCAGACCGCAGGTTCCCTTCAACAAAGAAACCTGGTCCGGAAGATTCTGCAGACCTGATAGGTGTACCTATCATGTCACATAGTATGAAAGGCCCTACCCTACTCGCAGATCCCAGTCCCAGCCATTGTCACCTCCCATCTCTGTGCGAGGACGCTTGGCGGGCTGCATGTCTTCAGAAAAGCCGCAGCCGCCCGGTGATGGTGAACTACTGCTACTTGAGCCCAAATATCAGATCTTGACATATGAAGCACGGCTCCCTCAGGGCAACCAGGCAGCTCCCCTTTTGGGCTCGGGTTTGTGTTTTTTGGATCTTGGCACCTGGCATATTCTTTTTACTTTTCCAATGATGATGATTGTGGCATGTTGTGGCCCTATATCTCCCATGACTCCCAAACCGTTGCTTTGAAGCAACAATTTCTGCAAAAACAAAGTTCACATCCTGTGCATATGTCCGCCCCGAGAGGTTGCAGGGAGTCAGCGTTGGAGAATGGCCACCCAGAAAGCGGCTCAATTCATCGCCTACCGAGTTCAAACCATAGGCAAGTTCGGTGACCATTGCCTCAGCCAAAGCCGTATTCGTGCTGCAGCCAGGGCAAACTCCCACCTCCAAAGAAAGTCGCTGTCGCTGGTCCTCGAGGTGTTCATTGGACCCCCAAGGGACGGTCAAGTTGCCGATTGGCCGCACATTGGCGTGCCACCACAATTGGCGCCGCAGGGGCGCCCGGACTTCACATCCTTTCGGCTCCCTTTGCACCGTTGGAAACGGAGCCGGTGCGGCTCGGCTTTGCAAATCAAAGCATTAAAACAATTCATTTCAACCACCTGGATGGTCAAGGAAGGATACAGCGAAGATGCTCTGGAAAGGCTCCCAACAATTTGGCTGACCAGAGCTGATGAGCACCCGTGACCATCCAGGAAAATTGGCACCCCTTGAAATTGTCTGCGCACTGCAGGGAGCCAGTCTTCTCTGAAACAGCCGGAGAATGGCCCACACGGCCCACCAAACAAATCACCATTAAAAAAAATGAGCGTCAAAACATGTCAAAACATGAGTTTCTCAACTGCCAGCTGCTGGAGTGAGGCTATTGGCTACTGGGTACTGAAATTGTATTTGCTGAGCTCATTGCTACAGCGCCGCATGCCACCCCCAAGGTCGGCCAAATCACCCGCACAACAGGTCATGTATCTTTCAGCCTTCAGACTGAAAAAGGTATGCCTGAGTTCATCTTAAAGGGTCTATCAATTACATGTGTATGTATCGGTATAATAAGTATATATATATATAGGTATAGGCAAAAGGGTAAAAGTACAGGTATAGAAGCCCCCACTTTGGCCCCATTTGCCACGAACCTAATAAGTTGATCTCCAACTCTGGTGTTTGAGGGTCTTAAAGTTCGGGGGTGGGGTCGGCACTTGAATCTGCGGCGTCCAGAAGACGCGGGTCTATCCGAAAATAGGGTACCTGCAAACTCGATGCCTCATCATCACTTTCCCCATTGGCAACTAAATCCTCTTTTCAGACAAACCCACCACGAAATTGAAAAGGACACGCTGCACACCACGAGAATCCGATCATGGTCCATCCGTGGTGGCGCATGACTCTAACTCACCAACTCGGTCAGGACAGCGGAATCTGGCAGAGCGAACAGGGCTGACAGAGCCGACACCACTACCTGCGGAGCTGGTGCAACACACTGTGCACGATCCAAATCGGACCTTTCTGCTCGGCACCCCTCAGTGAATCCGGCGTTGTGGTAGCAAGAGTTTGAAGGCTCGAGAGCTTGTACGAGTCCGACACTGACATCAAAAAATGAAAATCAGCAAATTGACACCAGAGATTGAATGCCAGGTGTAATTCCTGACCTATTACATGTCTGGGAAAGAGTTACTATTCCCTTTCCCTGCATTAGTCATAGCACAGTCGCACGGAAAGGCCTGGAAACTGAGTACGTACGGTAGAGCAGCGGGTTTGACTTTAAATCAAGCTCGTCACTGAGCTTTCACCGGCCCCCTGCCTCCATGTTTACAGGTCCAAATATGAAAGAAGTAGCCATTTTACTACCTACAGCCTAGAAAGAAATGAATGGTTTGGATACGTTTGGACTTTGGGGGAGGCCCTTTCAAGGCTCTGATACTGAAATGCCTTGCTTCACCTGCAGCACCGTGACAAAGATTGTATAGTCTACTTGGCTGTCAACAAATGACATGGTCCCTGCCAATATGCCCATCCAAATCATCCAACATCATCCAACTCCACTTACATTCTGGAGGCAAGTGGTCCAAAATCTTCTGACCAAAGCTGTCCAGGTGAAATGATACGATCTCCGTAGTTGCGTTCCAATTCAATGAATCCACCGCAGCCGCCGTAGCATCCCCCTGGTTGAGTCACAGGTCAAAATGGGTCAAAGGCCTGCACCAGCAAATGGGCCGGCGGTTTAGATTCTCAGGGGTCTCCCAAAATGATGGAAAAGATGGAACAGTGAACCCCTATTAGAACTAGGTAACTAGTTTGAATTAGTTCAGATTCAATATGTTTCTTTTTTTCTTGGACGGTGAAAATACATATGCTATCATATACTTGTCTTTTGTGGGGGGGCACGTGAACGAGCCAAAATACAGAAAGTCAACTTCTGAAGGTCCCAACATCAAATCCTTTAGATCTCGCTTCGGATGCCAAATTGAGCACCAAAGTCATGGGTCCCGGAGATATTCATCACCCAATAGGTCCCACGGGCCTTGAATTCAATCTATTCAATCGGTCACGGCTCGCAGAAGCCTAGGTGTTGCTGATCAAAAGGCGCGAGCACCCCGAGTGGTACGTAGCAGTCGCAGCATGCTTTGCAGCACCGCGCAATGCCATGCCGGTTTACTGTGCTTACAGGAAAACCCGTTCAACAGCTGCAAGCACCCCAGCTTCTCTGAATTGAGTAGAGGCACCCGATCGGTTTGCCGAGGATGTCGTCTTCTTCGCTCTTTTGAGCTCTCCAACAGCCAAAATGAACTTTCAGTTGCAAGGCAGCCTTCAATTTGCCTGCCGGCTGGAGCTTCCACTAGGAGATCTCTCCCTCCTTTAATTTCATTGTCAAAAAAAGGAGCTGGAAATACCTCAGCCTACATAACAGCACCACATATCACAGCGGCCAAGGCTTCTCCAATCCCCACCTGGCGCGTCACAAATCGCTTGTCGAACTCGGCTGCCGGCGGTTGCCATTCCCAGGGTCTCATGACTCACTAGCCGCTGTGCCGTAGGGCGCTGCAGCCTCCGGGGTGTCAGCGTATTGGGGCAGCACCATCGTCCAAGCAGCGTCTCCATCTTTGTTTTCAGTTGTATTTTCAACCCTAAGCTTGGCAAAATGAAGAATCCCTGCCCAAAACTTCATCCGGATTCCCCTACTGGCTTAGCATAGTAACTGCATAGTACTAATGAAGGAATCATCCGTGCCGGGTGTGTCAGCAATGGCCTGTCTCTTGAAAGCATCTGCTTGATCAACTCCTTGGCTGCATGAGGCCAACAGCCCTGGAGTGCTCTCAAATGCAACAGGGCGGAATTTCGCAAGTGAAACAGTGGGCGAAATTTGCAAAGGATCGATGAACGGAGCTGGTCTCGCAGGCAAGCCCTCCACCAATGGTAAGTAGGAAGGCATCAAACATCCTGCAGAGATTCTGCAAAGTAATTTGGGTTGCCGAAGCTGCTATCGACCGCTATCTGAGTATCATTAGGGACTGGCACACCCCAACAAATGCTCCTGTGATGATGGCCAATTTAAGGTGTTCCTTGCACATCTTGTGAGGTCCTGACGAACTCAAAGAAACATGACTTGCTGACTTGCATTTCTGCCAAATTGTCAGACCACTTGAGGTCCATGTGTAGCCTCCAAACTGGGGGTCTTTCAATTCCTAACTGCTATATTCGAGGTCCGGACTGTATGGCAAGTCTCCGAAGGTCAGCATGTAAAGCCTGCAGCAACCAACAAAGCTTGCTGCCCATCTGCACAAGAGCTGCTAGTCTGCTAGTCTGCCACAATTCGGAGCCACATCAGAGCCAAGGCTCGTGGCGCCAAGCGACCAGATATCCGTACCTGTCACTCTTGGTGTCCCCATGACCTTCATCCTTCAGTCACTTCCGTCCCATCCTTCATCATCCTTCATCTTTTGTCCCATCCTTCATTTCATCGTTCTCTTGGACAAACCCTGTTGGGCCCGTGGGCACTGAAGGAGTGTCCCGCTGAGGCCGCCATCTCAGGTGACATGTATGGCATTGTTCCATACCGGCCTGGCTGGTTAAACCAATGATGAATGATGAAAGCATCAAACAAAATCACACAATGGCCAAGAGCACTGTAAATCTGGCAAAAGGAAATAAAAATCCTTCGTCTTTAGGTGATTCGCAGTGATTTTTGACAACCAAAAGCTTGATTTGCCATTGTCAGGTTGAATTGCTGGAGATTAAGAGAAATGTAAGGCAGCTACCTGGCAGTTTGTCTGACTTGGAGGCAACCACTGCAAGTCCAAAGTCGCAAAGTTTCAGGGAGCGACGCTGGGATCCCTCCACAAAGAGCAGGTTGTCCTCACGTAAGCCAGAGATCTACCAATGACACTTGAATCAGCCGTTGCTATCCATTGATTCCATTGTCAATTCATCACCCAAAAGCACAGAAACTGACGCAAACAGACAACGCTCCGCCATGAGGCATTGAATTTTGTGACCTTCTGACGCTGAAAGGAATGGAAAAACTCTGGAAAAAGTAGTTTCAGAGTCGGAGGCACTTTCTTGAAACCAGTTCACCAAATTGAAAGCAAAAAGGGAATTGCCCAATGGCACTAAAGTACAGTGTGCCACATGCCCCTGGAAGAAGGCCATCCTAAAAGAAAGCCTTTCTGACAAAGGGCTCTGGCCAGTAGCTATGCAAGCACCCAAAGGACTGTGGCCGACTTTTCATCTGTAGTGCCCCACTTTTTAATCAAGGCACAGGTTTGATGTCACGATGAATCACGCCCCTTTTGTGGATGTGTGCTATGGCTTTGGCAACATCCTCAGTTAGAGTCGGTCTTGGCTTTAAGGTCTGGGCGTGGGTAGCATCAGACTTTAGCCGCCATGGCTCTCAAGTGCAGGAACAGCAGCACGGAAACGCTCACAAATGCAGACAAGCAGAAATGGCAGGAAGATCAGGAAAGCTGGCACAAAATTTGATCTTCTACATACCTGATTCATTCTCCATTCACTCTCTCGATGAGGATTCCTCCAGACCCCGAAGTTTTCCCAGGCCAAGAGCTGACTCGCAAGCAAGCTACGGCCACCAAACCAAGGAAGACTTCATCATCGCAGGTCAACACATAGTCTACGGAATCCATTGCGTTTGAGTCGCATCTCCTCGAATAACTGGCTATGGGTCCAAAGCAAGGTATCCTAGCGATCACCAAAATAGGAATAAATATTCATCCACCAAATTATTCCTCTGACATTTATTGACACATCCCCATCGACAACCACATACAAATTACATACACTACTCATACACTGCAGTGGGACAAATGCAGCAACTCCGGTGGACGACTACTGGACTCACTGGACGATGTCCGTGCCGTCCCTCCACCGAGGTGCTCCATGATAAAATAGAAGCGCTGCGATGTGAAGTCGGAAAAAGTTTCTAGAAGTGCCACGCAGTGCTCATGTCCTAGGCTCGCAAGACCTTTGCAAATCTTGCAAAATCATGCAAAATCTGGTTTGCTGGCTGGTTGTCTTTCAGCCAATGTGTTTTCTTGCCTCCCACCTCAACCTTCAGCAAGAGTTCGGAACATGTTGCCAAATTGCCCCGCTTGGAAAGTTCATCACAGACTTTCCAGAGTGCACATCACATTGGTGTTGGATTGAAACAAATCTTAGAACCGAACCGTGAAAATATGAAAAAATATCTGTATTTGAGGAACCCTCCCATCACTCCAGTGACATCAATGAATCAACCAGATGTTTTGGTCAGTGTTTTCTGATTCCTGCAGAACTCATTTAAATTTCCTCCCAAGGTGCTTCCAACACGTTGCATGACGTGCTCTTCCTGACGTGCTTCTGAGAGAGTTTTCTCATCCAGCGTGCCTGATTTGGTCGCACCCCGGGCATCTGCCAAGTACAAAAGTGGTTTGAATCTTCTTACATCCCAATGTTGGGCAACAGCACAGACCCATGTATTCGATTTCTTTGGCAAACCCCAAACTGGTGGATGATCCATCTTGATGCGAGCTTGCGTTGTGGAAACAAAAGAATATTTTTTGAGTAATTTTGCCAATTTATGTCGGATATCATTGGCGTTGGACGGAGCGGATCTGTCAAAAGGATACTTGAACTGTGCTATCACAATGGGATAGCAGGCACGCTCAAACTCTCAAAATAATATGTTCTTTTCATCGTAAACATCCCGCCACAGATGTAGCTGCAGCAAGGCACCGTCCGTAGCTCCCAAATGAATGACCTTGGCTTCCCTGCATCGGCACTCACACTCTTGACAGCAAACAACGCTTTGCAATGTCTAGCCTACCAGTTCCTTAATAAACAAAATCCAAAGCTCAGGATTGCTTTGTGGTTTTGATCTTCCACCTTCGGATGTCAGCCAAGCTACTTTGACGGCAAATTCCTGCAACCAAGATGGACACAGACGCACACAAGTGCTCTCAGACCCCTTGGTGAGGCAAATGGGAAAACAGTTCGGTTTCAGGAAAGACATCCCTTTGAAAGAATTTCGCGTTACTGTGTCACGTGAGTTGGCCTTTTTTCGCTCATGAAGTCCCATAGGAATTTGGACAGTGTTCAAAACCAATGCCGTTTCCAGGTTCGACCGCCAATGTCCTTTCCCTCCCTGACACACCCAGCTCACCTCACCATTTGCCCTTGAGATAGCTTTACGTACTTGTCCGAAGGTACCTGCTGATAGCATGCACAAAAAATTCTACAGCCGAATCAAGCACGGGGTGTCCATGGCCCGTACCCCTCAAAAATACTGATGGCGGATTTCCAATTTTGGTTGTCCCGTTGCAAGATGAACGCTCCTTCCCATAGCGTGCATGTGACCTTTGGTTTGAGGACCAAACCTTAATGGGTCAGAATTAATTATTCCAAAAATTATTGCATGCGGATCATGAAGACATTTGGCAGCCTGGGGCACCACGAATTAGGCTTTGCATACTTTGTAAACACTGCGCTGGAATTCCTTTCTCTGTTGCTTTCCCCGCGTCTCAGGGGCCAGCCTCTTCCAAGAGATTCGGCTGTGAGATGGTATTGCAGTTTGAAGGAATGGGCGCCTTCGGACCAACTTCTGGCCTCAATTCGGTGTGCCGTCCACTGCAATGGCTGAGCACTGCTGCATATGACATCATGGATTCTACATGTCTAGAAATTTTTATGGAGGGAGGCACAGTGTTCCAGCACGAACCTGGTTGAAATGGAATATGGCACGTGGCCCTTGTTCTTAATCGCGTTTGGAAGCGGTAAAGCAGGTCATTCCAAAACCGGCAAATCAGTGCACGGCCTTCGTCATCTTGACCGTGCCAAAGATAGTGATGTGACAAAACCTTCCAAGAACTAGCAGCACACGAGGCACAAAAATGGATTCAAATGGGGCAATGGGACATTGAGCATTCTTTTTGGAAGCATGGCCCTACATGGATCAATAAAAAAAGGAAACAAGCAACAAGATACACAAAGGACTGTCCCATTTTTTTCCTGAGACCCATCTCTGATACCGAAAGAAACGATGTGCAAAAACGTGGCACACACGTGCCCTGTACGTTCACCAGTGTGACGTACGCACCTCGGAAATTCGTCACAATTTACTGCGCCGAGACCAAAAATTTGACCCTAAACGGCTGCAACAAACAATTTTTTTCTCCGAATTTGGTTTCACCCCAAAGCTGGCGATTGCAATGTATTGATTGTTTGGTGTGAATAGGGTTTGGGCTGACCACACCGGAAGGCCGGGGTCAACTTCCAATTTCCAAAAAACATTGCGGCAAGTCTTTTGGTGTCAAGCAGGGACAACACGCCACCATCATACAGCAGATGAACTGAGGCTGGACTGAGGAAGAAATATTACAGCATCAAGAACGAAAAACAAACATATCAGTCGTGCGTCATGCCTTTGCCCAATTCATCGTCCGCCAGTGGAATTGTTTTCCTTCTATTTTTTTTTTGAACCGCTATATGTCGTAGATGCTGTTTGCTGAAATGTGGTTGCTGCAGCATTTCAACATTTCAAGATTCAAATGAGGCATTCGCTCGACATTTGCCATTAAAAAGGCCCCCTCCAAACGTTGACCGTTTCGCACTTCAGGGAAAAAGGACCCGGATGCGTCATTTTCTTCAAGCACCTTGTGCTTGAACGGTTGTGTCTTCAAACGGGCATGGCGCGGCGCCATCATGCCCCACACCCGTATATTTGTCGCTTAATTGCATCGAATTGTTTTTGGGGGTGACATGCCAGAGTGCCTTACGAAAATCCCCCACGCAAAAGTTGCAGGAAAATGTTCACATGATTGTGTTACGAACTTTTCGCGAACGTGGATCCACCAGAGTGTCGAAAACCAATTGTCCCACAAGTTTTTTTTACCAACGTATCTCCCATACGGGCAGCCCACAAAATTACAAAAAAACAACCGCTCTGGCGGTGCGGCTTAACGAAGATACATCAAAATTTCACCACAGCACGTTGCTTTGCCTACAATTTTGTACTTGCGTGTTTTGATTCCATACATGTAAGCTATGAGGTCTCCCCCTTGCGGGCTATTGTTTTTTTTCCCCGTATCTATGGTCAAGATTTCCAGAAATAGACACCAAGGTACTTTTCTTGCAATTTGTCCACCTCCTTGGCCCGACCCTGATGGTTTTAACCTTCCTCGGTAGAAGGGGGGGAAATAAATCGTATGCTGGGTATTGTCCCGAGTTGCATCCATGAACCCGCGCGGTCACCAAACCGCGCCATCAAATAAAGTAAACCAAATCCCGGCACGAACTTGTGGGCCACCACCGCTGTCTCTTTATTTTTTTCGCCCGTCCGAGTCCATGACTACTGCCCTCGCAAGACATGGGACAAAATTTGCAAGGTACAAGGTCAATCCGCCCGCGCCAAAAGTGCCGAGCTTGTTTGCTCGGCACGTGTAAGCCAGAAGCAATTGCAGCACTTAATGCATTTTGGCCTCGGCGGTGATGTTTCCCCTAAAATTAGTGTTTCCGGTTTTTAAAAGGGACCTATACTCAGCATGATAATGATTAATTATCATGATGATGATGATGATCATGATCATGATCATGATCATGATCATGACCATGATGGTGATGATCATGATGATGATGGCGATGGACGTAGCCACAACCTTCCCCAGGGCTGGGGTTGACAAACGCAACACGATGGGCGCAACGACTTTGCGCTGAAACCATTTCATGGGCAACACAGTTGGGGAAAGTCTTAGTCAAAACCTCGCAGACGTACCACATTGAGCGGGCATTTTACGATTCATATCTACATGTACACCGGGCCAAAGCGCCGGGCTCACTGACCTATCCATTGTCCCCAAAAAAGGTGTGCAAAAAAGGGTGTGCGAAGGGTGAAATGGCGAAAGAAAAAGGCCACATTGAAAGGTACGGCCCACGATTGGCTCAACATGGCCCAACATAGTTCCACATGACTCACCAAAAGTCGAACAAACTCATTTGGGCCCAACAAAAGGCCCGCATGGCCCAACATGCCTCCACACAGACCCATTATAAACATATAGGCCGCACAAACAACACAGACAGCACAAACAGAAGAAAACCACCACCACCACCACCACCACCACCAGCAACAGCAGCAGGAGCACCACCACCACCAGCACCAGCACCAGCACCAGCACTAGCACTAGCACAACCACAACCACAACCACAACAACAACAACAACAACAACAACAACAACAACAACAACAACAACAACAACAACAATGTAACAACAACAACAACAACAATGTAACAACAACAACAATGTAACAACAACAACAACAACAACAACAACAACAACAACAACAACAACAACAACAACAACAACAACAACAATGCAACAACAACAACAACAACAACAACAACAACAACAACAACAACAACAACAATGTAACAACAACAACAATGTAACAACAACAACAATGTAACAACAACAACAACAACAACAACAACAACAACAACAACAACAACGAAAAACAAAAACAAAAACGATGCGACGCGACGCGAACTGGAACAACAAGGGCAGCAACAGGAGCAACGGTAGCAGCAGCACCACCACCGCCAAGAACGCCACTATGACCCACCGCAACACCACCAAACACACCACCAGCATCCACCAGCTCCAATGACACAGCAACATTCACAACGCACCCACACCGCCAACAAAACGGTCTGCACCTTCTCACCCTCAACAACCCCACAGCCCCCACCCACAACCACACCTCGACTGTTCGTAATGAGTTCGAAAAGTAGGCGTGAACGCTATCCTGGGACACTCATGGGATACTCTTTTATCGGACACCATCATGTGAGGGAGGGCAATTAATTGACCCGTTCACCATCTTGGGAAATGCTGGTGCGCTGCTCCACTGGAACCCCTGACGCAGGACATCTGGTGAGAAATTCCCAATAACATTCCTTTGTACAAACTGATGTTGACATTGAAATCTTTACCTGGGTTCCTTCCCCAAGGCTTTGCAAATCGCTTTGCCAAATTCATTCCCCAGACATTCTCGCATACAATTTGGACATCGCCGTACCACGCACATTTCGCACCAATTCCACGAAGTTACTGAAGTTGATGATTCTATGCGTTAGACAGTAGGGGGTGACATGGGATGGCGCCAGCTGCGGGATGGCAAGTTGATCACGAAAAGCAACTTGTGGAGGGTGCACCGTAGATTAAACAAACTAAGAAGGGTCGAGCCATGTGGTTTTGAATGTTCAAATTGTTGTTCGTTTTGCTGCCCGCTTTCCTCCCTGTGATGCCCTCCCCACACCGTACCTTTTCCCCTTTTTTCCCCGCTCAATCGTTCCCTCCGTGCTGCAGGTCTCTTGCCCGAACGGGCGTTTAGAATGCCTCTGCGGTTCACAGCAGTGGCCACGGATATTGGAAACCCAACCAAAATCAAACTCTCCCAGCATTTGAGTTTAAGGGAACTTGAGCCTCGCTCTACTTTTGAAATGGTCACGGATTCAATTGTAACGGTTGACTTCTGATATGCCAAGCCTCTTTGAAAAAAACCCGCGCTAATTGCCTTCTGGTCACCAGGGTCCTGTACATCGCAGCAGTCACCCGGCCCCAACTCATGTCCGATTCCTGCCGCATGATGTCAATCAATCCGTGCAAGCACAACCCCGATAAAACCTTCAAAAAAAAAAATGTTCTTTGATTTCAGCGATACTGACGACATTGAGATCACCATAATTTCTTAAATGCTTAATGCACCGTTCTAGGCCCCAGGGTCAAGGCGCCACTAGTGGGACCGTGGACAAATGTATTGGGTTTGACCGCCAAGAAGATAAACCCGAAGAAACATCAGATGGACAGGGAGACCAACACATGGTCCCTTACAAGTATGGCTGGCCGCACTGCCAGGGGTCAGGTTTAAGACTTGGGTTTCGTCGCCTCTGCCGACTCTCGCAATTTATTTTTCATTCAAGATGATCTGTTTGTTCATTTAATATTTGGTTCCCGTCTCGTTTCAAACAATCAGGAGTGATGGTTGAGAACATGTAGTGACGTGCATTTTCTTTTTATCTGAAAGTAATGTTGGGCCCAGGCATCACCAGCGGGAGGACACAAGCAAAGACCTGCGCCCCGGCAGGGCAAGGTGTAGTGATAGGCATTTACCAAGTATGCCCCTGTAGTACCTGACGTCAAATTGGCGGCCCTTTACCATTCACATGAAACAATTCGAAAAGCGGGCACATGAAACAGTTAGAAAGGTGGAAAACGATTCTTAGAAGGACCCCGTTCCAGAGCACTAGTTTGTTGGTGATGCCTGAATTACATTTTCACCGAAAAGTGATTTGGTGAAAAAGCGTCCTTATCTTGGGTGGTTTCAACGTAATTGACCTTGATATGGTAAAGCCTTACATTACAGTTTGAACCTCGGTTCGGGAATGGGATTGCAAAAATGAAACGGTTCCGGCTGACACGGTATGAGCACGAAGTTGGATTGCCATCAGGCTGTCAGAATCAAAACTATGTGGCAAGAAGTGGGGTTGAACCAATTTATTGAGATCCGCAAGGCATCGGCAATTTTTTTTGAACATTTATTCAGTTGGATGAGCCTGCTTCAAAATTGATACTTTTTCATGTGGCCAACGAACTCTACTTATTTCGGTTCCCATTTGTTTCGAGGCCATCGCCTTTGCAAGTTTGCCGGAGGCCGTTTCCATTGTACAAAGCCAACCTTCCGGCTGGCGCGGCTGGTGGCACTTGAAATTTGATTCTGTTGTCCCTGTTGTTTCTAATGTTTTTATTGTGTGGCGTTTGTGTTGTTTGTGCGCTTTGTGTGGTTGGTGTTGTTCTTCTTTTTGGTTTTGTTTTTGTGCTTGTTTTTGTTTCAGAAAGGGGTGTTGTGAGCGCTACAAACATAATATTTTAGGGATATTTTTTGAATGATGTGTACTTTTTTTCGTGTGTTCACAACACCCTTTGTAAGGAAAATGAACCACTTTGTGTGCTTAAAGCTTATGAATTGCCTACATTTTAAATTTTTGCCTATTTCGATTTTTTCAACAATTGCCTACACTATGGGCATTTGCCTGCCTTTTGTCTACTGCGATGGTCACAAAAAAAACATACACACACAATGTTTTCCCAACTATTTGGGTCTCTGGACTATTTTTTTTTGTATGTTTTTTCTTTTGGGTGTTTTGGCTTTAGTTTTTGTACTATTGGGTTAACTCCGATCATTCCAGACTAATCCTGAGATCGGTGGCAATATACCACCTTCCTGTAATTTAAAAATGCGATTGGCTTTCACAAGGCCATTATATATATACATATATATACTCTGTGATTCCTTTGCCAAATATATGTTTTTTTTAAGGGATTGTCAGTATTCACAAAGGTTTTTGCACATGTTGAAGGACCACTTGGGAACAATGTTGCCGTCTTTAAAATACTTTTGTTGCAGAATTGTTGTGCTCTTTGACAGCATGTTGCAATTTGGTTGTGCAACTTGGTAAAGTAATACTACCATCTTCTCAAGCAGTGCTGCATCATCCATGGAATCTGCTGTGGACTCACGTTCTTTTCTTGGAGGGATGCTATACAGATTTGCCGAGAACCTCTTCACTTTTTAAAACTGCATTCATGTATATATATATATATATATACAGATATTGGCATCTTCAAGGGAAGGCTTTCATTGACTGACCAACACTTTGCACAGTCTGCAGTACCACTGCAATCTTTTCAAGCAAATGCTGCACTAGTTTGAAGGAGATACTGCACATAATTTTGCTACTGCACTCTTTGCATACGCACGCATCACTTGTTTGCAGCAATTCTTCTGCATTGTTTCAGGCACTACGCTGCTTTGCTTACAGAGATACGTAGCACTTGTTTACAGCAAACCGTTTTTTTTTATTGTTTCAACCACTACTCTGCTTTGCTTGCAGGGATCTTGCACATTCTGCGGGGCCTTTTGGAAGTCACATTGCTTTCAAACCGTGAGGCCCAGGGGTAAGCGACGAAAACTAACTCGGCAGGGAGTTTGACTTAAAAATAAAATGGGCAAGTACAGTGGCGCATTTTTTTGACATAGATACATCGATACATAGATACAACGATAGCTAGATAGATATTTCGATAGCTAGAGAAAAAGATAGATAGACAGACCGACAGATAGATAGATAGATAGATAGACAAATAGATGGACCGATGGATAGATAAGATGGATAGGATGGATGCACGGATGGATGGATGGATGGATAGCTAGGTAGCTAGATAGCTAGATAGCTAAATAGCTAGATAGCTAGATAGCTAGATAGCTAGATAGTTTGATAGCTAGATAGTTGGATAGTTGGATAGCTAAATAGCTACAAAAGAAGGATAGACAGAAACACAAATAGAACTAGAGATGTATAACGGGATTGAGAGAGAGGGAGAGAGAGAGAGAGAGAGAGAGAGAGAGAGAGAGAGAGAGAGAGAGAGAGAGAGAGAGAGAGAGAGAGAGAGAGAGAGGGAGGGAGGAAGAGAGAGAGAGAGAGAGAGAGAGCGAGAGAGAGAGAGCGAGAGACAGAGAGAGAGAGAGAGAGAGAGGAAGAGAAAGAGATACAGAGAGCGAGAGCGAGAGAGAGCGAGAGCGAGAGAAAGAGAGAGAGAGGGAGAGAGAGAGAGAGAGACATAGACAGATAGATAGATAGATAGATAGATAGATAGATAGATAAATAGATAGAGATAAATAGATTCATAGATAGATAGACGGATAGATAGATAGATAGGTAGATAGACAGATAGGTAGGCAGAGAGATAAATAGACGGATGGATGGATGGATGGATTGACGGATAGATAGATAAGTACATAGAGGGATAAACAGATACGCAGATAGATCGCAAAAACAGATAGGATAGATAGGCTAGATAGGACAGATAGGCTAGATAGGCTAGACACTAAACCATGCCCTATGAAGGATGCCAGTGATGCAGAGGATGGGGAATCTGACGACGTCCCCGGGGGGGATCGAGCCACGGCCAAACTGCTTGTGAACCCGGTAGCCGGGGGAGGGGAGGGGGTACAACTCATGAAATGTCCATAGAATAACCGTACTCTTTGAAAGGACATATTGCAAGAGTTGGTGCTGCACTTACTGTAAAGCATAATAAAACAATCACATTTTTTAAATGAAATGGTTTTTGCCTCATCAATGGAATTTACAGTAGGTTCTTGCCACACTTTCCTACAGGAATGCTGCGCACTTTACAAACAAGAAGCGCCTCTTTCAAATGGAAATCCTTCACAAAAGTTTTTTAAGCTTCGAAAGGGCCTTTTGCCAATAAGATTGCGTTCTTTTCAAAACCATGCTACAGCAATGTAATAATAAATTCAATCTTGCGAAACAACATGCTGCATTTTTCTACAGGAATGATATGGTTTCGGAACTGATTAATTACTTGTATAAGAAGGCTCTCATCGAAATTGGCAAACAATGTTACACATCTTGTAGGGAACGCCACAATTGTTGCAAAGGATTCTTGCATACATTGAGGACTATGCTCCTTGTGCAAAGACATTTCACAAGTGTTGTTTGATAATTAATTGGTTCCTCGTTATTTATAGAGACCATATTGGATGAATTGGTGCCTGTTTACCATTTACCATGCACATGTTTAAAGAACTATTGCATGGCATATGTTCAGGAAAACCCTGTAGAGATGTTGGGGTTTTTATATTGTTAAAGCAATGCTGCACTCTTTGCAAGGGCCTTTTGCACTTGTTTGTTTTGTTGTCTTTATCCATTATTCATATCTGTTGTGGTCAAATCTATGTATCTATGTGTGACCTGGGAAACCTATTGGAAATGCACCATGGTTCTTATTGTTGCAGAAGCAACATTGTTTGGTTTTGGAAAAAGAAGGGTTTAATAATTGCTTAGTATCTTTTTCAGAAATTACATGTAAAAAATGCAAAAATGTGGCGCTCATAACACCCCCCCTCTCTTTTGTTTTTGTTTTTGTTTTTCTTCTTGTTGTTTTTCTTGTTGTTTTTGTTGTTGTTCTTGTTTTTGTTCTTGTTTTTGTTCTTGTTGTTGTTGTTGTTGTTGTTGTTGTTGTCCATGTTTTTGTTTTTGTTTTCGTTTGCGTTTTTGTTTTCATTGTTTTTGTTTTTATTGTTGTTTTTGTTTTTGTTTTGTTCTTGTTTTTGCTGTTGTTGTTTTTGCCTACGGCCCGAAAACTGGACCAGCGTTTTTGCATTTTTTTGCGTTCGAGGTTCTTTGGGTTGGGTTGGGGTGGGGTGGGGAGGGGTGCAATAACGTCATTGGTCTTCGTTGTTTTTTTCCGCAGGGGGGGTGGTGGGGGGGGGTGCAATAGCGTCATTTGTCTTCGTTTTCACAATCGAGCATCTATGGAGACACGTCTTCGGTACTTCGGTGTTTATCAAATGATGTTGCGCTTAACACATCTTCGGTACTTCGGTAAACATCAAATGATGTTATTTTGACACGTATTCGCTATTTCAGTGTTTATCAAATGCTGCTACTCTTCACACGTCTTCGGTACTTCGGTGAACATCAAATGATGTTACTTTAACACGTATTCCCTACTTCGGTGAACATCAAACGCTGCTACGCTTAACACGTCATCGGTACTTCGGTGAACATCAAATGATGTTACTTTAACACGTCTTCGCTGATTCGGTGTTTAGCAAATGCTGCTAATTTTTACACGTCTTCGGTACTTCGGTGAACATCAAATGATGTTACTTTAACGCGTATGCGCTACTTCGGTGAACATCAAGGGCTGCTCCTCTTAACACGTCTTCGGTACGTCGGTGAACATCAAATGATGTTACTTTAATACGTCTTCGGTACTTCGGTGAACATCAAATGCTGCTAGTCTTAACACATCTTCGGTACTTCGGTGAACATCAAATGATGTTACGCTTCTACACGTCATCGGCAAATTTTAGTTTTCCAGCTGTCGCTTCAGCTTTGAAAATTCAACCTGAAAGTGTGAACCACAGCAAAGGCCAATTTACCAAGACGGTATATCGGGTCCAAAGAGGCAGTCCTAAGGCAATTGCCCATACAGGAACTATAGATAGNTAGATAGTTGCTGGCGTGCATGCAAGAAAATGCTGCCAGGTAGCCTGTCGAGCAAGAGTCCGATGATCATGTCATATGTCAAAGCGTGGCAATGGCGATGCATACATCGGAACTCGAACGTCTGTGAACTCACAGGCAAAACTGTGCGCAAGTTGGACCAAGTTGAAAACAGGTTGAAAACAGAGCGCTGGCGCTGTGGTAAAACGCAAAAACGCCCCAAATTTCGTATACGTTTTTTGGGGGTCCTCAGACATGTTTTTTTAATTTCATGACACGAAATGTCACATTTTTGTCCAGACATACTGTAATTTGCGATAGAATGTGCATAAAAATGGCTGTGTACATGTGAAAAACACAGCATTTTCTGCAATTGCGAAGGGTCATGATCTGCAAAAACGATGAAAACGCTGGTCCGATTTCCGGGCCGTACGGTTGTTTTTGTTTTTGTTATTGTTTTTGTTTTTGTTGTTGTTGTTGTCATTTTTTTTTGTTTTGCCGTTTTTGTCGTTTTTGTCGTTTTTGTCGGTGTTTTTTACTGTGCGCCCGATGTTTCATGCGTTTCTTGCGTCCCAATTTTTTTCTTGTTTTTTTGTGTTTCTTGTGTTTCCTGTGTTGTTTATGTGTTTTTGTTTTTTGTCATTCATGTTTATGTTTGTGTTGTTTGTTTTTGTTCAATTGTTTTTTGTGTTTCGTCTGTTTTCCATGTTTTTTTTGCATTTTTTTTAAAGTGTTTTGTTGTGTTTTCTCCTGTTTTTTTTGTTCCTTGTTTTTTTGATTTTGTTTTCAGTTTTTTTGTGTTTTTCTTGCGTTTTTTTGCGTTTTCCCTTTATCTCTATGTGTTTCTGTGTTTTTTCGTGTGTGTTTTTCCTGCGTATTTTGTTATGATTTCGCATTTGTTGTATTCTTTGTTTTTTTTGTGTTGCTTGTGTTTCTAATGTTTCTGATGTTTCTTCTTGCTCTTCTTGTTGCTTTTCTTGTCCTTGTTGCTCTTGTCGCCCTGCTGCTCTTGTTGCTCTTGTTCCTGCTTTTCCTGTTTGTTCACGTCGTGGCTGTTGCTACCATTCTTGCGGCCGTTTTTGCTGCCATACTTGCTCCCCGTCTTGCCACCGTTGCTGCTGCCGTTTTTGCTGCGGTTTTTGCTGGTAGTCTTGCTGCCCCTGTTGCTGCCATTCTTGCTGGCGTGTTTGCTGCCCTTTTTGCTGCCCCTGTTGCTTCCATTTTTGCTGCCGTCTGTGCTGCGGTTTTTGCTGCCGTTTTTGCTGTTATTGCTGCTGTTGTTGGTGGTGCTGTTGCATGTTGTCACATGTTGTCATATGTTGTCGTCACTGTTGGTGGTGATGGTGTTGTTGTTGTTGTTGTTGTTGTCGTCGTCGTCATCGTCTCTGTTCATGCTGTTGGTGTTTGTTGGTGTTGTTGGTGTTGTTGGTGCTGTTGGGGCTGGTGTTGTTGTTGTTGTTGTTGTTGTTGTTGCTGATGTTGCTGTTGTGGTTTTTGGTATTACTGGTGTTGCTGGTGTTGTTGTTGTTGTTGTTGTTGTTGTTGTTGTTGCTGTTATTGTTGTTATTGCTGTTATTGTTGCTATTGTTGTTATTGTTGTTGTTGTTGTTGTTGTTGATTCATTGGTTTGTTTCGTTGTTTGAGGGTTTGAGGCTCAGTTTTTGAACATGTGTTTCCTTCTTGGTGTGTTGGGTGGATGGTTTGCTGATGTTTGCGTGTTGATGCTTGGTTTGTGTGTTTAGGTGATGGTTTTTTGCAATGTTGTTTCTATTGTCTGGGCCAACTCCAAATGCAGGATCTAAATTTTTACTTCCATGTTATTTTGAAACATTCCCCAGCACATTTGATTTTCCCGAACATGGATCCAGTTGTGACTGCCTTTGTTGGTCCCAATTGGTGGGGAATAACGATAGGGTTTCGTGGCAGTCACGGTGGTTCATTGTATATACATGTTTTGTAGTGTTGGAACGGGGTTGCCATTCAAGAAAGGACTGTTCCTCGTTGGTTCCTTGCACCCTCCAAACCCGCCACTCTGAACATCAGCCGCGTACCCAAAATGGTCGAGAGTGGTCAACGTTACTTTGTTGGTTTTGTTTTAATGTTTGCCTCTACTTGCCCCAAACGAGTTGTCGCAATTTCAAAACATGTTTGTCATTGTTTTCGGCTGTGATGGGTCCGGATTTTGCTTTGCTGGTGTCGCAGGAGGCCATGAGGCCAAAATTTCATGACAGCTGCGATGATTAGTAGGTACGAAAATAACGATTTTGCGCCATGGAAACCCTGCAATGTTTATTTTGGGTTTTGAATTTTGGCCTTTGCAACAACGTCGTCCGTCGGCCTTCAAAAGGAGCAAACAAATTGCACCGTTCTCGTCACAATTCGTCCAAAATGATTATGTCCAGCAGAGATGCTCTGTCGGAAGTCTGAAAGCATCTGGTTGAAAGAGCCAGTTTGGAAACGAGAAGGCCAAACAGGTGGCATGGGGACGGAGACACCAAAGGACCCGAAGATATAAGACCCGCAAACGAAGGGACCGAAGGAGCAGGGGAAAGAAGGACTGGAGGACCCACAGAAGGCAAATACTCCACAATTGCACTGTGCTGTGTGATATTATTTTTTCGTTTTTTTTTAATGAAATATCATATTTTTGCGTGACCTTCTTTGAACCCACATACAGTTCAGCGAAACTTAAAGTAGGCCAAGAGGACCCTCCCCCCAATGAATTGGCAAACATCTCGAAACAAGTGTTTGCAAGTAACCCTGCTCTATTTCGTCCACTTTGCCCTTGAAAACATCTGACAACAAAGCCTTTCCACCTTCATCCGACAATAACAAAAACAGTTTCAGTCACGAACCGATTTTCGAATTGTTGCCATCACACGCTTGATTATCAAGTGTTCGTTTCGCAATGTTGGTTCCATTTGTTTATTGTTTTTCCTGTTTGAAATTTCGGTTCAATGCAGTGAGCAATGGTATCGACTGGCGGAGTGATGAATGATGAATGATGTATATTGCAAATGATTCTCACCCCAGATCATGGGCAAGTAACCTTTTACATAATGTTTTTTAAAATACGTTTCATCTGGACTCGGTTCGATTTCACGCGGTTCAAATTAACCCGACCCAGCCTGATGTGCAAACAGTTGTTTTTGAAGGAATGGAAGTTCCATGTCAGGTGTTGATGTTGGTCCAATGTTGGTCGTGTCGCGTCCAAGACATCATCATGGAAAAATAAAACGAAGTGGGGGGACGCAGCACTTCATTTGGTGTGTGTCCTTTGGCCTCCTGGACGTGCCTGCAATTTTTCAACTCACATGGCAAATATATAAATTGCAAACCGCCATGCCAACTTGCCCTGTTTACTGTTGTTGTTGCGGACAAATAAAACATACGTTTCGCATTTTAGACCCTCCAAGTGTGCGCGCGCATGGTTTCGGAAAATAAATTGGACCAAACCATCCCATATGTTGAGCGCCCAATGTTGCGGCCAATGAGGTTTCAATTGTTTGTTTCATATTGTTCAAGATTTTGGTTTGTCCCCAGAGTACTGAAACCACTGGCAAACATAAAAAGACGCATCCTGCCAATGGTGGGCGTTTTCACCTCCATTCAAGTCGCTATGAATGCAGAGTTTGTTCTTTGCACGCTGTTGTCCGCAGCTGATCGTTCCAGTCCCCATCTCTGCGTTACTTACTGTCCCAAGTAATCCCAATTGTGGTCCACACATGCACGTGTTCGTTTGAACCATGATTTTTTGGATTGATGCATTGTTGGATGTTGGATTGTTTGGGCCATAGTTTCCACCCCAATTTTTGAATTGAAACTTAGGAGTTTATCATATCTATCATGATTTTCAAAAAATTGCATGTGGCCGTTGGTTGCAGGGTCATCTGGCCATGTCCGATGTGTAGACAATTTTCCCTGCTGCTGGCTGCATTGTTTGATGCCATTTCAAAAAGTTGCGCCCGGTCACCATGCCTAAAAGTTTGGTCACTCAGGTTTTTTTTTGTGTTGTTTTTCGACCCCCTTTTGGACATTGAAACCAACTACGCGGGCAATACAAAATGAAGGGCAGTCAGTTGGCCACCTGACGAGAACCACCCATGTCAATCAAAGCCGGAGAACATTTTTTTGGTAGCGATCCTGGTCAGTGAAAGAAAAGCGTTTATGTTCAATCGGTGTTTGGATGGTTCATGTCCAAATTTTTTGAAGCTCTAGTCGCAAAACAAAATCCCCCGCCCAACCACTCCGACCACACGTAAGGCGCCTCCAGACAGTTCCATTCGCAATTGACACGTGGCGGAAGAATCAACATTACGTGAACCTGCGCCGTTTTTTGACTTCATGTCCATGTGGCAGCGAGCAAGTCGCAAACGCAATTACCACTTGTTTTCGCATAATTGTGTTCAGCTGTTGGTCCCATCATCCTGATTTTCTTTTGCGCGGGGTTTTTCCCAAAGAATTGTTGCCATGTCAATTTTGACGTCATTTTTTTCTTGTTTCATCATCAGCATCATCACCATCATCATCATCATCATCATCAGTTGTAATGATCATCATCATCACCATCACCATCATCATCATCATCATCATCATCATCATCATCATCATTTTCTTCGTCATCATCATCGTCATCGTCATCTACATCATTAATACACGCATCCAACAACTACATCATCTACATCACCTACATCATCTACGTAATGCTTTACATCTACATCATTTACACTATTTTCCACGTCACCCACATCCCCCACATCATCCACATCATCTCATCCATCGTTTCAATCGTCTACATCACCTACACCACCTACATCATACACAATTGATCATGTTTGTCGAAATCGTACACCACAAACAATCATCATCATCATCATCATCAGCATCATCATCATCATCATCATCATCAGCATCATCATTGTCATCATCATCATCACTTTGATCATCACCACCACAACCATCATCATCACCATTTTCATCATCATCATCATCATCATCATCATCATCATTGCCATCATCATCACCATCATCATCATCATCATCGTCATCATCACTTTCATCATCATCACCACCACCACCATCATCATCATTATCATCATCAGTATCATCATCATCATCATCATCATCATCATCATCATCATCATCACATCTCATCATGGTTTCCTTGCGCAAGAGTTGGTTTGAAAGTGATCAATTTGTATGTGACCACTGCAAAGATTGCATTAGACACCCACGTCCATGGTTTTTCCATTTTTCTCTCCTATGACGGCAAGGGTGGCCAGGCCGCATGTTGGACATACAAACATGCGGTGAGATTTGAATGTTTCGGGGCCGCACAACCCTTTGCTGGCACTGCATTTGTCGGACACCCAAATGCGTGGTGAAATTTGAATTTTCGGTTGCGCTGCAACCCTCTACGGAACTTCTACGGTGCAGGGACATGTGACTTTGCTGGTGCCCGGCGTAACCTTACGAACCGATGGCGGAAATTTTCAGTTTCGACCAAATTGCAGAAGGATTTGAAAGCTGCCAAAACACACACACACAGATATATATGTGTAGAAAAATATGCGCAGCGTTCTAATTTGCTGAGCTCTTGAAGCTGAGTTAATGCCACCAATGGCATGCCAATTTCACTGCGATACTGGACACGCATGACGCCCTCAAAAAAACATGTCGGGCACATTTCTGGTCTTGGGCTGCGCCTGTGCTTGAAATTCGGACATTGGGTCGGCATTGCTCTGCCCCAGATACATTCCAACAATCAAAAAGCGTTTTCAGCAGAGCCATGTGTTTCTCTGGGTCACTTCTTAGCATTATCCCCTTGACAGCATTGACGCCAGCCTCGCTCTTGGCCCATAGGCTTTGGTGCAGGGTGCTTCATGAAATTCCTCGCATTTGGAAAGTATTGTGGTGATGCACGTGTGCGCAGTTTCTTTGTTCGTCAAATGAAAACCCATCTTGCCCCGCAATGCCGCCATGGTCTGGTCGTCCTTGAAGCCATCCTTAATCTGCTCCATGCCACCTCTACATCCAAAAAAGTTGGGAATGTCTCTCGATGCCCGTTCCACATTCTTAACATAGGCAACGTCAAGCAACAAACAGCTGGATTTAAAGGCTTCAGCAGAAACGAATGGAAACCACATAGCAATCATCGCAACCAAACCAGGACAACAGCAGCCGCCATGTTAGGAGAGAGCGAACCGCCCAAATGCAGTTGAGATCCCTTGCTCTGTAGGGACAGCGAGTTTGCGTTGTCACCAAACAGAACGGATTTCCTGCTCTTGCATCCTCAGCGGTAGAGCAGGGCGACTTCATCACGGGTTGGCTCACTTGCTGTGGCATCCCATCACAATTCAATTTGTTTTTCCGATGACTTTGTTGACCTTAGATATGAAAAACGCAAGAGCGGCGGTCAGCTCTTTTTCACAGCTCAGACTTGAGCCAAACCACAAAAGGTTTGACATCGTCATGTCTTCTCTTCCTTTAGAAGAGATGCAGAGTAAAACGCAGTGACTCTTCAAACGTTCTCAAAACTCTCAAACTACTTCAAAAGAGTTCTCAAGCNGTTTGACATCTTCTTGTCTTCTCTTCCTTTAGAAGAGATGCAGAGTAAAACGCAGTGACTCTTCAAACGTTCTTAAAAGTCTCAAACTACTTCAAACGAATTCTCAAGCTTCCAAAAACGTTCGTCAGCTTCTACAAATAAACAAGCTTCAGCTCAAACTCACAAAGCACCTACAAAACGCACTACAAAATCACCTACCAGCATCATGTTCATAAGATATGGGTCAAACAGATCAGAAACACCACAAAAACACAAAAACAAACGAAAATCCATCTCCAAGCTCTTCCATGCACAAACTGGTTCCATTTGGTTCCAAATTGGTTTTGAATTGGTTCCTACGTGGTTCCTACCTGGTTCCCACAGTTTGATAGTTCACAGATCGATTCCTACAAACTTAAAATGGTTCCTAAACTGTTCACATGCACATGCAATGTTCCAAGCTAGTTTACAAGATGTTCAAGTAGGTTCAAGGTGGTGCAGTACACTGTACATCCTCTCACCAAACTTTCACACTACCAGCATTCGGGCTAGTTCTGTGCATGGAACTGAAAGAGCAACCACACATTTCCCGAGAGGGAGAGCGCAGGCGAGATCAAGAACACCGAAAGGCAGAGGGAAGAATCCATAACCCGACAAGCCCTTTCCAACGAAAACCTGGAGGCCAGATAGGACCGCACCTACTGTACAGATGCAGCCAAGAGCGTGAAGCTGATGAAAAAGAGTGGTCCTCTGGCAAGCAAGCAGAAGTGTAATCATGAAGTCCATAGGATCGGAAAGCTGACCATTGCCTCATACCATCATTTAGGCACTGCGTAGTATCCTCCCACTCTTGACTTTCAGGCCTCATCTATTTTGCACTCCTCTCTGACACTCCCCCCTAAACCTTCTTTTCTCTGTTACGCCCTGTTGCTCAGAACATTGCCTGGAGCCTGAGTACAGATAGGACCAGTGACCACCTGTGAAGCATCCGTGCTGCACCATGTCCAGACAATATGCTACATCTCACTTCCATATCAGCCTGTGAGTACCTCTTTTGCCTCTTGCTCACTTACCCCCTGTGAGCTTCCATCTCTTTCCTTCTTGATTTTGTGTTTCCTAGGTTCCTTTTTGTGTGCTCGGTGTTTGGTTTCGTTTGTTGGGTTGGTTTGTTGCTGTGTGGTTGGTTTTCTAGAATAGCTGCCAGGACCGATTAGCTTTGTGCCAAAGTGCACTCTAGGTGGCCAAAGTGGACCTATCCGTAGGTTTTTGCTCGACTTTGCTCCAGCTGGTATGCTTACACCCACTTCCTATGCTTCGTTGGAGCGTATCGCTGCCTACCATGAGGGTCGCTATTTCGTCTCGCTGCAGTACTGAGAGCCGGGCGTTGCCATTTCATTTTTGTTGCTTCCGTAGTCTTGTTTTCATTCATTTGACTAGTAATGTCGTTGTTCGGCTTCAAGGTGTGCTTGTAGTTGTCGTTGCATGCGATCATCACTGTTAAGGCCGCTCCAAAAGAGGAGATCTGGTCCATCATGAAGACGATCTCCTTCTGTCATATTTTTGCCGAACACCCACTGCATAGGCGAATATCCGCCAGTGTTTGTCATGGAGTTGTGTGCAGTGATCATGGCCCAAGTGGCAATCTCAGGCGACCTTGTGGAAGATCGCGGATGCTTCATCAACTTGTCTTTAAGATCTCCTATCAGCCTTTCAATCTTGGCTGATCTGAGTATGGGCTTCTGCTGGTGTGCCTTGAACTTCTAGTCCACGGCCTTCGGCCCATTCCTCCAACAATCTGCCTCGGTGTGCTCCCTCCTTGTCAAGTTTGATCAATCGAGGAAAACCAAAATGTTGGATCCAGCCGCTGTGAAGAGCTTGAACAACTTCCTCCGAAGTGGGGTTTCTGCTCTTCGTCACATGATGTTTGAAGAGGAAATTGGCTGCCCCGTAGGATGAAGCTTCGTCGATGATGACCTGGAAGTGGAATGTCTCGTCACTGACAGTGACTTCCATATTGTCTAACTGGATGCATTCCCAAAGTTGAGTAGCACCTTCCAAGGTCACAGCTCTTCTCGAAGGTGGGATCGTCGCATTCTGACAATCCATGCAGTTGAGGTTGGCTGCAATGCCTCTGCCATCGTGGAAGCTCCTCGGTCTCGAAGCATTTTGACGAAAGCTTGTTTGCTTGGGTGGCCCAGTTTGCGGTGTAGCGAACATGAAATCGGTGGCCACTTTCATCAACTCCTGGTCAGTGTGCTTCTTGAGGACCTCGACGTCATAGTCGGGGGAGTTCTGCACGGTGTAGATTTGCGCTTCATTCTCCAAATGGATGAGCTTCACAAGTCTTGCCACCTGTGCGCATAGGCGTGGTGGATACAGAGCTGAAAGTCGGGTCAATTCACCACCCTCACAGGGAGTATGAGGATGTTGGCATTGGCAAAGACGCTGAAGCTGCCAAATCTTCTTCGTAGTACTCCTTCATCGCCAGGGCTTCTTGATCAATCCACCGGCTGGTGCCTGAAGTCCATAGGCACATCCATCCACGTGGGCTTCATAAGAGTCCATTGAGCCCCAAAATCCACAGATGGATCTGAAATGCCAGGCCTTGTTGTGACGTGGCCACTCTTGACCTCTTCCTTGTCGTACTTGTTGCTCCATCAAAGTGACGGCTCGGCTGGCCAATCGTTTCGAGCCTTCCATTTTCTTGTCGTTCTTGATGCGCCCCTTCTCAGTGAGTCTGTTGAGCTCCTGAATGCTGGATGTTGGGCCGCAAGGCAGCGACACCAGCAACACATCAGGCTTTTCGGTCTGGATCAGGGTGAGCACCTTGTTGAAACCTGATTTTTTGGATAAGTCGCAGCCGTTGAAAATTCCACAACGGATACCACGACCTCCTTGTGCTTCAACTGCGCGGGTCACTCCACTGTCTTCACAGCATGATTCCATCACTGTGGAAAAGACGACCCTCATAGTATGGTGCATTCACGCTATGAAAGAGCTCCTCACACTCCATCACACACTGCTCCACCTCAGAAACCAAGGCGTCATCTTCTCCTCATTCTCCTGTGTAGTCTCTCCGGATTGACCTGCCGTTCTAGATGGTCTACCTCCTGAAGAATATGGCCACGATCCTTCTGATGGAGCTCTACCTAGAACTTCGGAGAATGAGGACATCTACTGGAACTACGACTACGATGGATGGCATGGTTATTTGCAGGATGGGCAAGGTTACTGTTGGAGAGCGATGGCATGGGCACTTACTAGAGTGCTGAAGATGATGGATGGGATGATCTCTCACTAGAGGAAAGCAAGGAGCTGAATGAGGCCTATGCTGCATGTGAAGCTAAGACTAGAACCTTTATGCAAAGCCGTCAACTAAAACGAGCAAAAGGGAAGAGCCGAGGCTTCTACCCCGTTGGTATGCTTTGATGCCAGAGGGCAATTTGGACAGCGAGATGCAGACCCAGGACGTTTCACACCCGGGAACTTCACCAACGAAGAGCTTTTTTTGCTCGAATGAGCGCACGCTGGCATAAAGCCTGTGTCACTTGTCAGTTGAATGAAACGAAACAGAAAACAACAAAAATGAAATGACTAAAGCCCGGCGCAGTACAGGTCCGAGAGGAAGAGTGGCCGAAAGCCATCCGATAGCCATCTGGGGACATCCAGAGGTATAAAAAAGGACCTCAGTCATCAAAGACGCCAGTTGTCAACAGATCGCCATCAGGAGAGCACTCAGCATACTGGGGAGGCCCCATCATGCGACCTCAGTTTTGGCAAGGTTTTTGCACCCCATTTCTGGGGCCGTGAGTTGGGCCAAGTTTCAAGCGTGGAATTG
>BGPT01000443.1:212-15727 GCA_003297045.1 Symbiodinium sp. clade C Y103 | reverse complement strand
AGAAGAAGGAAGAACAAGCAAGAAGAAGGAAGAAGAAGGAAAAAGAACGAAGCAAAAGGAAAAAGAAGGAAGAAAAAGAAAGAAGAGAAGAGGTGAGACCCGGAAGGAAAGAGGAAGACAAAAGAAGAAAGAAGAAGGAAGAAGAATGGAGGGGGGCATGGGGGGGACGGAGAAGAGGAGGAGAAGAAAAAGGGAAAAGNGCGGAAGAGAACAAGAAGACAAGAAGAAGAGAAGAGGAGAGACGCGGAAGGAGAAGAAGAAGAGAGCAACACAAGAAGAACGATTTCCTTTGCAAGTGAGCCCAAAAAAGGACCCAGATCTTTGTTTAAAACAAGGCCCAGAAAGCCCCCCACAGGTTTTTCAATGCCTTTGCCCTGAGAGTGTAACACCGGGACCTGTNNGCTTTTTTCGCTTGACCCAGAGTGGTGTTTGTGACTCTGTTTTGCAAGTGAATCCAAAAAAGGACCCAGATCTTTGTTTAAAACAAGGCCCAGAAAGCCGCCCACAGGTCTTTCAATGCCTTTGCCCTGAGTGTTTGTGATTCTGTTTTGCGGAGGACTTGGCAAGTGGTGGCAGCTACGATACCTTGCCGGGACAGTTCCAAAGGCTGATGGAGAAAGATTTCAGTTTNGCGGAGGACTTGGCAAGTGGTGGCAGCTACGATACCTTGCCGGGACAGTTCCAAAGGCTGATGGAGAAAGATTTCAGTTTGAAATTTGAGAATTCGTAAGAGTAGTGGTAGTAGTAGTAGTAGTAGTAGTAGCAGTAGTAGCAGTAGTAGTAGTAGTAGTAGTACTAGTAGTAGTAGTAGTAGTACTAGTACTAGTACTAGTACTAGTACTAGTACTAGTACTAGTAGTACTAGTAGTAGTAAAATTTACTGCCCAATTTGTTTTGTTCAGAATGCAATTTATAGTAATAGTCGTAGTCATATGG
Organism: Symbiodinium sp. clade C Y103; assembly: GCA_003297045.1. Lineage (NCBI taxonomy): Eukaryota > Dinophyceae > Suessiales > Symbiodiniaceae > Cladocopium > Cladocopium sp. clade C. Next base: position 14,791 of record BGPT01000443.1, on the reverse strand, counting down.
TAGTAGAAGTAGTAATAGTAAAATTTCCTGGCTTTTCTGTTTTGTTCACAGTGGGCTTGAAAAGACGGGGCTTCAAGAAGCCTTCCTTCGAAGGTACCTTAAGGGGGCTGGGAAGCCTTCGAAGGTACCTTAAAGAGGCTTCGAAGCCTGCGAAGGTACCTTAAGGGGGTTTCGAAGCCTTCGGAGATACCTTAAGGGAAGCCCCCTTAAGGTACCTTCGAAGCTTTCGTTCGTTCGTTCGTTCCCCCCCGGCCCCGGACCCTTCGACGAAGGCTTAAGGTACCTTCGGAGGGACCTTAAGGTACCTTCGACGAAGGTCCCTCGGCTGCTGCCCCGGAGAAGGTGAAGACGTAGGAGAGGCTTCAGGAGCAGCTTTGGGAGAAGACTTCGGAGCAGCTTTGGGAGCCACAGGCATTGCTTTCGCAGGAACTCGTCCAACAGGATTTTGTCGTGCAATCTTCAGAAATATCCACAAGGCATCCACCTGACTTACAGTCCTTTACCTCAAAACCGCCTGGACCTTGATTGAATTCCCAGCCGCACTCACAGAAAGTGGATATCGAAATGATGTTATGGCTAATTCCCCAACCAAACACTTGAGTAGAGCCTGTTCGTAGTCGGGTATCTGCCTAAACGATCATTTACATCACTGAAACCAATCCAAACATTCACACATGCAGAGCCATCTATGTCCACACCGACTTCCATTTGCGGCACGAAAACGGTCACTTCCACCTTTGTTGACCTGCGCCATATGCATCTTGGAATGCAGTTGGGATGCAGTTGCCATCACAGTTGCAGCTGCACCGGAATCCAAAAGCCACCAGTACTGACAGTACTTCGCGGATGACTGATCGTACTCTGTGGGATACTGTGAAGGCGATTGGTTCCGTATTGGTTCCTTGGCTTCTACTACGACATGAAGAATTTCTGAGAGCTAGGCAGGGTTGTTGTTTCCGTTTTGTAAATATTTTGTTTTTACTTTCACCGTCTATTGTGACTAGTGACACAGGCCGTGAGCCAGCGTGCGCTACCTTCGATCAAAAAAACAAAAGCCACCAGTACTGATAGTCACTTTCCATCATGATTTCTGACAGCAATGGATCCAGCACAGGAGTGAAGTTGCGCCACTGGCGCACATGAGAAACGGAATCTTCATAGTTCAAAAACGTCGGTGTTGCAAATCCCTGCATGAATTCGTTGTCCTACGGTTGAAACCAGACCTCAGCCAGCTCACCAGCACCGAAAAAATCCGTACCCTGCAATCCCAAAAACGTTTCACCCCAGCAAAAGGGGTTTCGTGCAAAGTTGAGAACCTGAACTACATGTCGGTTCCTGCAGCCAGCCATAGTCCAAATTCCACAGCTGACAGGTGGTTTCTTCTGTCTCTTCTCCTCAACTGTGGTCATATTCATCTTCTAGATTCCCTACTTCGTCCATGACCACAGAACAAGCAGATGAGCAATCCGACAAAACCTCAGGTTCCTCCAAAAAACTCAGGCGCATGCAAAACCGAAAAAGGTTCTAAACTTCAAAAATGTCGTTCCATGACTGTTTTCCTGAATTGGCATCGTTCCAAACTATATTCAAATTCTTGTCCAAGTTCACTGCAATTGACATACGTGCAAAACGGTCTGTTGTTCTCCATGCACTGCAGCCCTGCAATAGAAACTTCCAAAAACGATTCTGTCATTGCAGCAGAATGCAAAACCAAACCAGTCTAAATCCCTGAGAAAACATTAGCAATGAGTGGCAACACGAGATTGCACACCCTGGGAGCTCTGTCCGGTATTGTCACCACCGTTTGAACTATCAGCAGGCCATTGCCAACTCTCATCCTGTTGTTCTCCCCATGCATCTCTCCAGTTATAGTCCCAATTCTCATCATAACCTTCCCAGGTTTGTGATACATGCATCCAGGACTGGTCGTCCCACCAAGAACCTTCAGATTCATACCACATGTCTGTGCCATCCGTTTCAGTTTCATAGCCTACCTCGTTCATCTTGCCTTTCTTCCCAAAGCCTTTTCCTTTTCCTTTCTTTCCTTTTGTCTTTCCTTTTCCTTTGATGACTTGCTTACCGTCACCTTTGCCTTTCTTTCTGTCGGGGCAATTCGCTGAAATATGCCCATACTTGTTGCACTTGTAGCACTTAATTTTCGAAGTCAGCATCACATGCATTCGTGCCATGTTTCCTATTGCCACATGTTTATAGTTGTGGGTCCCTACAGCATCCAAATTCCAGTTTCCATCCCCATCACTTGCAGACATATCATAGTGCGCCGCATGCTCATCATGCACTTCCACTTGATACAAATTCTTCTTGGGGTGAAATTCAGCGAAAGCACGCTGTTGCTGTTCCCACCTGAGGGCAGTTGCANCGCATGCTCATCATGCACTTCCACTTGATACAAATTCTTCTTGGGGTGAAATTCAGCGAAAGCACGCTGTTGCTGTTCCCACCTGAGGGCAGTTGCACGAAATGCTTGGTAAGTCTCGCCACCTGTGTGGTGCAAACAAAACGTCCGTACAGCTTCAGGCAAACTCCTAAGCAACACAGCCACCAAGTCAGCCTCTGCAACATGCAAACCTGTTGAATCAATCTTTGTTGACAAAGTTCCCAGCAACTTGGTGTATCTTGCCATCTCAAAATCAATCCTACGAATGTGTCAAATCTTTTTAGCAGTTGATGCCCATTTCATGTATAGCATATTCAGCATGTTCAGTTGCACATCAACCTTTGGCCAACCGTGTGAGTGGCTCAACGAAAGCGGTGTAGAAAAGAGCCCTGTGGATTTCGCATGGTAGCGGAGCCCCTGCCGGGGGCGATGATGCTACCATGGCGGCGCAGGTGCAGCATGGCGCCTTGGCTGCTGATGGCGCTGGCGTGGCGTGCTGCTGAGGTGGAGAAGGAGCACTTCATGAAGATGGGTGGCAGTAGCCTTAACTACCACACCTGCAACCAAAACCAGATGCGTGATGGCCCAGAGGCATGACAGGTACTTTGGGGCGATGCGACCTTGGAGGCAACAGAACTTCGAGGTGGACAGAAACAGCAAGCCCAGATGGAATCGGTCGAGCAGGCATTTGGTCTGCAGGAGACCTTGGAATGGCCTTAGATGAAGGCGGTACAGAAACCTTGGTTCAAGTCCAAGATGGAGCTTTGGTTCGAGTCCAGAGCAGGGCTGCAGATGTTGCAGGAACTGCAATCAGTGCTTGTGGCGGCGGCATGGCATTTAGAACGTGCGCTGGCCTGAGACGAAGCAGCTGGAATGCAATCAGTGCATGCGTAGAAATCAGTGCATGTGAAGGCATGGCGCTGGAGACTGAAATTGGATTTTGGGCCCGTGATGAGAGGCAGCTGGAGTTCAAGCAGTTGGACAACTCCCAAGGAGTTTGTAGAAGGTGCTCAATGGAATTTGACTGCGCGCTGTGGTGGCTATGCAGATGTGGATGACCTGGCAACCCTGAACAGGCCGATCTATGAGCTGGACAAGAATGCGACCAAGGAGATCCAGTATGAGCTCATGCGCAACCTTCGATGGTGGACTTCTTTGTCTTCATGGTCTTCGAGCGGCTTCTATGTGCTGGACAAGTTCGAGGAGCTGATCATCATCTATGCGGAGAACTATGCGGAGGACTTTGACTTCAAGCTGATGACCGAGTAGAATGTGGTTGAGCTGGTTGGCCACGATGTGCTTACTGCTGACGTGGAGCCACTTGGGCCGCTGCTGGATTGTGCCTACATCCTGGACAACTTCAACATTGCTGCGGAGTTCGAAGTTGGAAAAGCAGAGACTGCATGTGAAAAAGGTGCAATTCAGAATGCAACTGAAGGCGATGCTGTTTGCCAGTTTGATTCAAAGTTGCAATGGTATGCAAGAAGGAGGGCAACCTGGAGAACAAGCTTTCTTGCAGCAGATGACGGGTTTGGCTACAGCTGCCACCAATGCAGCAAATGCGGCGGAACGTGCAATTGGTTTGCTTTCTTCAGCAAATGGTCCTTCAAGCAGTTCGTCAGGTGCCGCTGGTGGAGGACAAGATGGTGGTGGACTTCAAGCTGCTGCCAGGATCTTGAAGAATCCTGAAAGTTTCCCTGGGGAAGATCCTTTGAGTTTTGTGAGTTGGAAATTTGCCTTTTGCAGTTCGCTGAGTTTCGGAGATGGAAGGTTCCAAAAGTGTTTCGAACCTTGAGAAGCTCCGTCCAGAGGAGGATGTTCCAGCTTACTCAGATATTGAGCAGGAACTCAGTGTCAAGTTGTTCGCAATCCTTGCTTCCTATCTCAAGGGCAAGTGCTTCAGCCTTGTGAAGAGCTTCTCTAAGAGTCGTGATGGGTTCAAGTTGTGGCGTGCGCTGATCGCCGAGTTTGAGCCGAGTACAAGGCAGAGAAGTCTGGCTCTTGCTCAGACTCTGAGCAATTACCCTGCGTTTGTGAATTCAAAATCAACCATGGAGCAGATCCTGAGCTACGAGATGCTGGTTCAACAATTGGAAGATGCCAGTTCTACAGTGTACCCCAGTGAACTCAAGATTGCTACCCTGGTACGATGTGCAGGGCAACGTTTGCGCGAGTATCTGCAACTGACGATCAACGATCGTACAACTTATGGGCAATTGAAGGAAACAATGCTAAGCTATGACAAAGCTTGCAAATCCTGGACTCCAGAAGCAGTCCTGAAGTCATTGCAGAGCTCTACGGCAACAACCTCAGACTATCAAGGTGCACAGCCTATGGAGGTGGATCGAATTGAGAACAAGGGCAAAGGCAAGAAAGGCAAGTCCAAGGACAAAGGCAAGAGCTGGTGGAACTATGGAAGTGTAGGAACAGCTTTTGGTCGAGGACGTGGACGAGGCAAAGGCGGACGTACCAACAAAGGAAAAGGCAAAGGAAAACAGAAAGGCAAAAACAAGTCAAAAGGAAAGTTTGGAGGAAAGAAAGGTAAGAACAAGGGCAAGGTTGACAATCGACAATGCCGGATATGCTGGGAGTATGGGCATTGGGCTCGAGAGTGCCCCAATCGGATGGTGCAGCATGTCATCAATGATGGACAAGGTCAAGGTCAGGGACAAGTTCAAGGTCAAGTTCAACAAACTGCTGGCCAAGCCCAAACTCCCATCCGTCCCAGTCCTCACAGCAGTTACCCCCCTTCTACCACAACAGCCTCAACTGTGAGACGCATTTTCTCCATTCCCATGGGCATCCCTTCATTGACTTCTTCATCAAGTGGTTCAGTGCGTATGGTCACTTTTGGGGATGTTCAGAATGAAGATGTGGTCATTTTGATAGCGGTTCAGACGTTTCCCTATTACCACTGTCGTTTGGCCATTGTGGAGTCGATGCAGAACATCCTGGGGAAGTTCAACTACGTGATTGCCAAGGAAGCCATTTGGAGGTGACTGGCTATCGTAAGGTTCCTTTGCTGGTTCGTGATGGCGATGGAACCGAAGCTGAACTCGAACATGCATTTCTCATAGCCAATGTGAAGAGTTGCATTCTTTCTCTTGGGCAACTTTACCAAAGTGGATGAAGTGTGAAACAATTGGATGATGGTTCTGGTTTGTTTTTGGAAAGCCCAGATCAAGAATTACATGTACCAGTTTTCTACCAGAGAAACAGTTTGGCTTTGCGTGCGACAGTTTGCCGAGTTCAACAAGTTGACGATGAAAGCATGCCAGATTCCCATGCTTGTGTGCGTGCCATTGTGGAGTTGGAGGACAAGTTGAGACCAGAGCACGACACAATCAATGGCAGGTGGTCGATGGCAATCCGTTCATGCGTTGCATTGGGACACACTTTGTGGACCCACGACCAACTTGGGCAGGAAACTTTGGCTACAGAACGACTTTGGTTCAACGTAGGAGTTTGGCGGAGGAAGATCATGGATGGCATGTTGTGGAGGTGAGCAGCAAGTACTTGGAGCTGGAAGATCCTTTTGGTCCTATTCCAGACCTGGAAGGATATGCCCAAGACGAAGGTGTGGTAGTGTTGACAATTCTCTCTGAACGTGAAGAAACTCTGTGTCATTTTGGAGGACTTCTTGATGCTGGTGGCTATTTCATGGACGAGCCCTACGAAGCAGAATCTCCTTTTCGTGGAGAACATGGTCCTTCAGATGTTCCAGTTGAAGGACTTGAGATTCAGCCTGTTTTGGATGAAGGGCGCGATGATCAGATCATGGGCAGAGAAATTCCAGAACACCAAGCTCTGGCCCCAGCTTTGAGAGAAGATGCAGTGGCAGAAGTCATTGAGGTCAACGACATCCGCATCACACCAACCAGTGCAGTTGAGACGCTGAGAGCAGCTGGAAGATTCCTTGGAGTTTCCACTGGTGGTTCCAAGCGCAAGATCTATGACCGGATTCGAGCAGCTCATGTGCATTCACTACGACTTCGAGCTCTTGAAGTTGCACGAGGTGAATACGAGGCTATGCAGCCCCATCCTCAATTCCAAGATGCACCTGCACAGCCAACAATGCGTGAGAGAAAGCTGCATGAGGTGACGCACATTCCCTTCAAGAAGTGGTGCAGTGTTTGTGTTCAAGCCAAAAGCAGGTCAAACCACCAGAGGGCAACACCACCTGATGAGATGCCCCAAAGATCCTACCCCACACTCCAATGCGACTTTTACACAGTCATGGGGAACCTCAACGTTTTGATAATGGTGGATGCATGGACGAAATATGTCGGTGTCGAGCCGTTGAGGAACAAACTCCAGTCAGTTGTGGGAGGATCAGTGGCCCGCTTTTTGGGCGAGTTGGGATATTTTGATACAGTTGAATTATCGTTTGATTCAGAACCAGTCCTTGCAGCTGGAATGAGAGTTGCACAGACGATTCGTGCAGCTCAAGGTCTTCACACGATACTTCAACCTTCCCAGATGTATCACAAAGGAAGGACAGCTTTGGCAGAACGTAGCATCCAGACAGTGCGTGCCCAAGGAAAAGCTTTGATGATTCACCTTCAGGACAAGATGAAGGTCAAGTTCGATGAAGGGCATCCTTTGCATGCCTGGGCAGTCATCCATGGAGCATGGTTGTTGAATAGATACCATGTCTCAGCCTCAACAGCCACGACAGCCTTCATGAGCCTCAGAGGACGTCCATACAAAGGTCGAGTTTGTGCTTTTGGAGAAGAAGTTTTTGCTTTGGATCCTTTGCAGGCCAAGTACAACACTCAGTGGCGACGTGGCATGTGGCTGACCAAGGACAACATGGACATGGATGTGGTGGCGGTTTCTCCGACAGAAATCATCAGGAGCAGGGCCATTCGAAAAGTTGCTGAACATTGGAATGCTGAGCTGGCTGTTTCCCTGGAAGTTGGTCCATGGGATATGAAGCGTGGTGTCAACACAGAGTTGAAACAGATGAAGACACCTCAGAACCCACTTCCTCTTCTACATGTTCCTGTTGGTGGAGTTGAACCGGAATTTGATGATGACGATGAGCGTGCGGTGATGAAGTATGCACGAGAACATCCACAAGAAGATGTGGAGGATGAGAATGAGNGAGTTGAACCGGAATTTGATGATGACGATGAGCGTGCGGTGATGAAGTATGCACGAGAACATCCACAAGAAGATGTGGAGGATGAGAATGAGGAGCCGAGAGCATCAGAGGAAGGTGGGGCATCAGCCCATGCTGCAGCAATTCCACATGGTGACCAACCAATGGTTTCAGCAGATGGTCCTGGAAGTGCCAAACGTGGAGGTGATGATGTACGTCTTCCCATTCCTGTACGACAACGAGTTTCAGAAGCCGAAGCTGCCAAAAGATCTCAGCAGTCTGCTGAGGAGAGTCAGGCAAAATTTGTCAGGTTTGATCCAGATGCAGAAGTGGTTGAGCCGAGTCCCAAGCAACCGAGAACAGCACTTTACAGTCCAGTCTATGCAGGAGAGATTTCTGGAAGCCCTGGAACTTCTTCAAATTCACGGCATGTGAGAAGAGTGATCGAGGAAGTCGAGCTCTATGATGAAGATGAGCTGGAATGTGGTGCATCCACAGATGTTTGGGATGAAGCGCTATGTGATGAACAGGAGATTGCGTGCGAGAAGGTGGAGATCTCAGAATCAGATCAACATCAACGTGGTTTCTTTGACGAAGGCGCTGGCCCACCAGATGTCTCTGAAGATGAGTTGGCGTGGTTGGATGAGGTTGCCATGCATGCTGAGCTGGAAAGACTCAGACAATTGGATGTCATTGCAGATGTCGATCATGGTTTGGATGTGGAAGGATGCATGAAGCTGGACACCAGATTGGTGAGAGATTGGAGGTTCAGAGAAGGAAGATGGCGTCGAAGAGCCAGAATGGTGGCACGAGAATTTCGTGATGGTGATGCAAGCAATTCAGAAACGTTCAGCCCTACAACACCACTTGCAATGGTCAAAGTGCTTGTGGTTTTGAGCTTGCTTCACAAATTGGCCTTAGCATCATTGGATGTTGGAGACGCTTTTCTTCAAGTTCCACAATCCACGATTGTCTTGGTGGAAATCCCCTCATGGGCATTGCGAGGACGATATGCTGGACAAGGAAAACGATTTTGGGTGCTGAAGAAATGTTTGCCGGGTCATCGTGTAGCGGCATCAGAATGGAACAAGTTTTTCACTGAGGTTTGTGAACGGCATGATTTCGACAGCTTTCAGGGGACGATCTTCAGGCACAAGAAGGAGATGGCCTACATTTCAGCCCACATCGACGACCTTTTGGTGGTTGGTTCGAAGCGCTACATCCAGAAGTTCTACAAGGAGCTTTCCAAGGAGCTGAAGCTGAAGTTGGAAGGACCACTTCAACCTGGAGACGATGGTAGCATTTTCTACCTGAAGCGCGAGCTGAAGTTCACAGAGGATGGCATTGACATTTCTCCAAGCTCACGCTATATCCCCAAGCTGGCAGAACTTTTGCAGGTGACAGATCGAAGAGGCAAAACCATTCCTCATCATGGATGTCTTCAAGTTCATGATCCTGAAAACACAGCACCTGGTGAATATCTCAGTCCAGAGGATTCGAAGCTTTTCAGATCAGCTTTGGGCATTTGCATCTATGTGAGCCAAGAACGTTGTGATGTTCAACATTCAGTTCGAGTTCTGACTACATACATGGCAAAACCCACAAAGACTGCCATGAGTGCCCTAAAGAAGCTGACGAGCTATTTGGTTTACTCTAGTGACATGAGGATGCAGTACCCGCAGGTCGAGATGTACCAGACGACCTTTCAGAAATGGTATGGCGAGAACGAGAAGAAGGATTCCAAGCCCTACATGCTCGAGCTTTTCTCTGATAGCGATTGGGCTTCATGTAAAGTGAGCAGAAAGAGCACTTCGTCAGGCCTCATTTTCCTGAACTCCTGCCTGATTCATAGTCACTCAAGGTCGCAGACTTCAATTGCTTTGAGTTCAATGGAAGCTGAAATCCTTGCAGCAACGTCTTTGCTGACAGAGGCGATCTATGTGAAGCAGGTCTTGCAATTCCTCATCGGAGATGGAGGAGGATTTGGGAGTCAGGAACATGTGATGATGCGTTTGAGGTTGGATTCAACAAGTGCTCAAGCTTTCTTTTCCCGTCTTGGTCCTGGAAAAGCAAAACATCTTTCAACACGACTTCTCTGGACACAGCAGGCGATGAGAAAACAATGGTTCCACATCGACCGCATTTCCACGAAGGAAAACCCTGCAGATCTTAACGCAAAGGCGCTTTCCAAAGAGAGGAGAGAATTCCTGATGAAGCGCATTGGTTTGCAGAGTGACAACTTTGAGGACGATGATGGCATGGTCTACAACAACACCAAGAAGAAGCAGTTGGTGAAGTTGCTGGTCAATATGATCATGGCAAGCANGATGGCATGGTCTACAACAACACCAAGAAGAAGCAGTTGGTGAAGTTGCTGGTCAATATGATCATGGCAAGCAATTTGCAAGGATGTCAAGATGAACGACCAGATGCATGGACAATGTCATGGAGCTGGATTTGTGCACTTTGCACAATCGTCATTCTGCTGGTGATGCTGGTTCGATCCATCATGCTGATGCAGTACAAGAACGAGGAGTTGGAACGATACCGAATGGTTTGGAAAACGGTGCGTGAAGCTGCACATCTTCAACGTGATCAAGATCCTTTCAACAATGAGTTGGATCCTTGGGTATATGGAGAAGATAAAGAGGCAGAAGATGATGTTGACGGAGATGAAACAATGACAGAGATGAGTGCAGATGAGGAAGCACCGATAGTGACTCCAATTCCTGGCGTTGATCGAAGTGAAGCTGCAATCATGAGAAGGCATCGAGTGGTACGACATGAAGTTCGACATGAATCAGCGAATGAAGATGGAGAACGTGAAGAACCAGAAGGACGTGAAGAACCAGAAGAACGTGGAGAACCAGAAGAAGCAGAAGAGGATGAAAGTTTTGAAGAAGAACCAGAAAGTCCAAGAGCGAGATACAGGAGGTACTTCCAGTCCACCATGGATGAAGTCAGTGATCCAGATGAGTGGGCAGACATGCACTACGGGATTGCATCAAGAGCTGACAGTGGAGAAAGTGCAGAAGTACCTGGAGAATCTTCAGAAAGATCGAGGTCAGGTCATGATGATGTTCCAGTACCAAAAGCTATGCCAAAAGCATTGGCCAAGAGCAGAAGCAGGAGGATAGCGATGGAGACCGCTATGGACATGGCAGAGGCGATTGAAAACAGTCCGCCTCCAAGCTGGCCTCCTGTGGATCGAAGAGGAGCATCTCTGAATTTGACGGATGAGAACTATCATTTGTCAAGCGTTCCCATGGCTTCAATTTTCGGGATATCACCAGTGCCCCGTGAGCCGTTAGCACTCGAAGATTATCGATGGGACCAACTGGGTGCGGGCTTAGGCCCTGAAACAGTAATAGTGAGAAACTGTCAAAACCTCAGTCGCTACATTCCTACAGTGACTGATGAAGCTGACAGAAGGTCCCTTCAGCGTCTACTACGCAACCTTCAAGGACTCCTCATCAAATTCCAGTCAGGAGACCCACGACTTTGGTTAGAGGCTGCAGAGCAAACGTGCTCATGGCTGACGAATGATAGAAGCCAGTACCATTGGGATGAAGAAGAAACAGAATGGGGAAGCCAAGAAGATGGAGAAGAAGAAGACCGAGAAGATGATCCAGAACAAGGAGATGACGATGATGATGATGCGGCGCGCGGCTCTGGCGACGGTGAACTACCTGGACAAGTCGCGGATAGCGCTGCTGGCGCTGCTGCTGGTGCAAGCTCTTCAAGCGCGGCTGCTGCTGATGGCGCTGCAGATGCTGACGCGAGCGCTGACGTGAGTGCAGCTGAGCCGGCAACTAGTAGCACAACACGTGCAGTAGATTGGCTAGGAAACGATGTCAATTAATTCAATGAAGTTTCAAAGAAGAGCACCAAGAAAGAAAACAAGATGAGTCGAAATGGACTCTGAGGTGCCAAAACTACATGTAAAGACTTGAACATGCAGGTAGGACAAAAGCTGGCTAAGAATCCGCCAGTTTTGTAGGTGGGGTGTCAAATCTTATTAGCAGTTGATGCCCATTTCATGTATAGCATATTCAGCATGTTCAGTTGCACATCAACCTTTGGCCAACCGTGTGAGTGGCTCAACGAAAGCGGTGTATTTCACTACCATGCAGATTGAATGACTTTCCAGCAAGAGCAGTTCGAAAGCTAAGGGCCTCACTCCGAGTTCTGATGCTGTATTCCAGCGTGAGTTGCCGCACAAGCTCGCCTCATCCATGACAGCAGGTGCTTCATGTGGCACAGGGTCAGGCCTGACACTAGCAGTATAGCCACCATCGCTTTGTGCATCTGCCCGAAAATTTACTGGATTTGCAACTGAACGGTGACGCATGAAAAAAACCAAGTGTTCATCCTGCATTGCATGCTTGTGTGCCAACGTGATAACCTCGACAACGCTTTCTGGAGACACGTGTCAGCTATGGGCTCACAGAATTCATCAACCTCCCACCCAGTGCCATCTCGAAAAACCAGCGTTGTACGCAACCACATGAGTTCATCACTTGGACACAAAGCTGTATCAACGTGTTTGGGTCTCACCATTTTGATTGCAAATAGATGTGGACTGATGCGATTCCATCCAGCAACAAGGCATCTGAGCACCATGTCAAGCTGAACAACCCTCACTGCAGGTTGGATGATTCCATTGGGCTCCTTCTGTAAAAGCACGGCAATCTGTCCACGAGCACAAGACTGTTGTTTTTGAAAAGGGTTTCAATCTTCCTATCGTCTTTCACCAAACATGGACTGCTGTCTATGGTCATGACATTCCAACCTGAGCGCAGCACACTGCCTAAAGAGAGAAGAGGGCAAGTGATATCTGACATTATCAATCGCTCTCTGAAAATCACATCTCCAAATCTCACATCTGCAAGTCTGGTGGATTCCACGTTCTAAGGAGTGCCCTGTGCATCAACATAACATGTACTGGGAGCTGGCCCTGCAACACCAACTGATCCAAACTTCAACGGCAAAGCATTGGTGTCAGCTCCTGAATCTAAGACGATGTCACATTCACCAATGACGTAGGCACGAAGAGGCTGTCGTGTGCAAGGCTTCGCAGCCTCATGTGTTTGCTTTGTATGTACAACCTTTCTACAGCAACAGTTGAAGGTGCTGACGATCCTGGCGGCATCATTGCCAAGAAAACCAACATGCTTGCTATGCTGAGCAGCTTGAGCTTGTTTCAAAAAGGTTGTGATTCAGAGCTTGATGCAGAGTCACCACCTACGATGGCCATGGCGATGTTTACAGCAATGCTTGGTTTTGTGTTCTTGCTGCTATGGTGGTTTTGTAGGGGAGGCCATCAACATGTTGCAGATCAGCGTGAACCTGATGCTGAGCCAGATGTTAGAGCTTAGTTGGAGCCAATGTCAAGAGAAGAAAACATTGAGATGAATGATGTGGAGATGAATGATGCTTCAGCTGCGTCCCAGAGAGAACCAACAGCTGAAGACTATGTTGCATGGATGCTTGAACGTTGCATGCATCGCAGAAGCAGTGCAGAAGACCCAGACCGTCGAAAAATCTACAATGAACGTGTGACGATCCTACATGGTTTGCGCCGTGCAATGCTTTCTGAGCATGCAAGTGTTCGAAGTGCTGTTATGCAAACTCTGGCCACTATGCCAGAGATCAGTGATGATGAGAGCTCTCCAAACTATGCCAGTATCAATGCCCCAGTTGTGAACTTCAGTGATGTCAGCGTGCAATGACTTTGATCAATGCTCTCCAGCATGGCACCTTCCTCAAGCAGTGGATTCAGTACCAACGTTGACATGGTTGCAAACGCATTGATTCGAAACATTGACTACGATCCAGCTGCAATGTTTGATGCAAGTTCAGTGGAAGAGACGCGCTTGGAGATGCGCAGACGCTACATGAGCTGCAGCCAGTCAGAAGTCAGTGGCCCAGATCTTTGGGCAGTGCTTCACTATGGGGAAGGCGAAGAATCAAAAGTTTCAGCGGACGAAGTTCCCCCAGAAAAATTTACAGTGGATCGATTCCAGAGCAGCTACAAAGGGTGCATGTGAGTTGAAAGGGTGAAGTCTGAGGGTAACTTCGATCTCAGCAAACCCAGCTGCAAAACTTGGAAGATTTACCTTGATGGAAATTAGAGTCTGTCAGCGGTTTCATGGAGACGTTCCAAAGGAACATTTGCAAGTAGTGGCACATCAAGACGATGCCCCAGAGGCAACTCTCCATCAGACATTTCCTAAGGGATTTTCTTCGAAGGATTCAGCATTTGCCAAAATGTCAATGCTGAGGCGGGGTGCAAGGTGTTTACGTGTCATGCATCCCATGAGATATCTGTACGTGTCAGTTGTCACACATGTCCATCAGTTGTGCAGCACGCACAAATTGAGAAGTGTCACGTTGAGGCACTTTTGGCTCAAGGAAAAAATTCAAAAATTGCTTGCGCGCAAAATTGTTTGCCGTTGCTCATTGCATTTCCTTTCTTCAAATGTAGCAACTTTTCAACACATGTCTCCGACATCTCTTTTTGTTTGCGCCTTATACATTCACATTTCCTTTCTTGGAACATTGAAACATCATCATATATTTCTTCATTTAGCCATACGATCTTCACAGTTACACATCTCACTATGATTCTCTTCGCTCTCGAGCCATCCGTCGTCTAGTTTATGAGAAAAACTGGAAAACCAATGAGTTTTGGAAAATGTGGAAACTTGTTCTTCTAGACAAACCAAGATATGAATGAACATGAGAATTGAAGGGCAGTGTGTTTGGAGGGTGCACATGGGTGCACAAGCTTGAGGGGAATCGCACCAGCGCCGTCAGGAAGGAGGTGTGCACGAGCGGTGGAGCTGTTGATGGAAACAGCCCGCAAGGCGAAACCTACCTTGTTGGGAAACCTGCACAGGGAGAGCATCGTGGCAAAAGAGGCACAAGAGAACGCAGGAGAAAATGCGCATGCGTAGTAGCACAGCATAAGATAGCATGCCCTGGATGTTCATGAAACCCTGATGCTGGAGAAATCTGGCTCATGCTTGCGGTCACCGGAGGGGCTACGACCATAGGTAGTCTCGCCCTCGCTTC
>BGPT01000442.1:256999-313032 GCA_003297045.1 Symbiodinium sp. clade C Y103 | reverse complement strand
TTCGCCTCAACTCGTAGTCGGCTTCGGACTCACCAGGCTCACGCGCTACCATGAAAACACAATGTCGAGCTGCGGAGCTCTATTTTACTTGAGCCAAAAGGTAGCGTGTTGAGCTCTTGTTAACCCCTGGATCTTTACACTANCTATTTTACTTGAGCCAAAAGGTAGCGTGTTGAGCTCTTGTTAACCCCTGGATCTTTACACTATACATGAGGTTATTATAGTCTATACATGTCTTCAATATATAAACCCTATATATATATACATATATATTTATTTATTTATCAGAAACGTAAAAAAAAGAGAAAAAAACACGCACATAGACATATACATATATATATATATACACCAAAAATTATCATATTAAAATATATTAAATATCTATATATCATATAAAGTTGTTGGCAGCTCAGGTTCTGATGTTTCATGATATTTCTCAAAAACAAAGCGGCAAGGAGATTCACAAATCAACCTCTTCAAGGATACTGATCGTGGGTGATCACTCGAGTATGGGTGGATATGATCATGTCAACCCAGGATTAATTCATATTAATTCACCCCTGGGCTATTTTAATTGGAGGGGTCCCATGGATTACCACCAATTGGGGGTACTCCACGTAATCCATCAACCAGGATTTATAATGATTTATACATCTGCGCTTGACGCTTTGATACATCAGTATGCATAATATTTGAATTCATCACCTAGGTATGTAATCATGGCACTGATCGGAAGATCGCATTACATACTAGCGTTCTTTTGGTACTGTGAACTAATCGAAACAAAGTCAATTGGTTTCTTGTACAGCAACCGATCCAAAGCACGAGAATATGGATTTGGATGAATTCTTGGGGTAAATGCAAGGATGCCATACGTAGATAATTTGGGTTGCCAAGCTTGCAAGATGCAATGCTGAGTGGTTCCCCATTTGCAAAGGGGACCTCCTGCAAGCCCTACCTGATGCTTGCCACAGTGCTTTGGTGCGCTCATTATGGGCTTGCCTGGACCCATCTGAAAACTGAGTAATGTCAGTAAAGCAATAGATGGCAATAGTAAAGCAACCCAAATCCTACCTTAAAAGAGTGGTGTGTGGTAATCATGAAAATATGGGTGGTTTATCATAGCTTTATCACCATTGAAACTCCAAAAGACTGAGAGTTGACCAAGTTTGTTGAAACGCGTTGAGACCGCAAATGGCCCCCCGTTTCCCTCTCAGGGGTTAGTCTCGACCCTCACCGCCACGCCGAGAAACGAGCTTTGCAGCCTCACCCTTCGACAACGCCTGGGGCCGGTCGACGGGGAGAAGTGAGGGGTCATACTTTGTAATGTCAACTCCTTAATAAGGCAATTTTGGGATCGTTACCCCTACTAACCATATCAACACGGAGGTTTCCTAAAATGGGGTTACTTCATGTTACTTCTAAGTCATCAATGATTAGACCATTCTGGTCTGGAAATACATGGTTTCAGGGGTCCCCATTTCAAGAACCCCCCACATAGTCCAAGAAACCCCCATATATAGTTTCAAGTGGTTTCAATCAACCAATGCCTACTGGAA
Source organism: Symbiodinium sp. clade C Y103 (assembly GCA_003297045.1). Lineage (NCBI taxonomy): Eukaryota > Dinophyceae > Suessiales > Symbiodiniaceae > Cladocopium > Cladocopium sp. clade C. Next base: position 311,473 of record BGPT01000442.1, on the reverse strand, counting down.
AAAACCCGGATCTGCACTCCTGGGCTTCTAATTATCATTGGAGGGTACCATTTTTTACGGTGGCAGATGAAATCAAAGCCATTGGTGGGGTACCCTTCTTGGATTCTACAGATTCTACAGCCCATGGGCGTATTGCAATGAAAACCTTGGACATCAATGGTCCTGCTTTCGGAAACTATACCTTCCATTGGCTATCTACGAAATGGACGACCGGTTCTGGGGGGAGAGGTTGAAGCACCAAACAGCCTGACCAGCTCCTCCTTAGGTCTGTGGGCGAATGTCCCCCAAAACACAGATGAATTCATCAGTTTTGGGGGTACTGGGCTGTGGGCTCATTGGTATTTGGGGAAGCTGCGTGTGTCCCAAAATTGGCCATACAAATGGATACCCTCCGGTGCATGTCAAACATGGTTTGCTGGAAAATCCCTCATAGTTCGTTATTACGGCCTTCATTTATATAATTATATATAATATGTGTATATATATATATATGTTTGACGCCGGAGGGTACCCCAATTTCTATGGCTATGATATCTGGGGCAATTCTGACAGGGTATCCATGATCTTGAAAAGTATGGTGTCACACATCAACAGGATTGAAACCAGCAAAAAGATGTTGTATTTCCGGTGAACAATGCGTTTGGTGGGCCTGAAAACATGGTAGTGTCCACCCATTCTAAGGTCATTTTGATAAGGACAATGATCATGAGCCAGGGGAACGGGGTACATGCCCATAGCCATACCCTATTTGGAGACTAACCCACATGCATCCTCAGTTGCAGGGAGCGATCGGGCCTCCAAGTATTCTGCAAAGTTCGAGTTGATGCGCTCTTTCACCCACTCCAAGGTCGTTTGTGTCGACCTCAGGCACAAAGGAAGACAGCGACAGTTTGTGCCGCTTGAAAGCTTTGATTGAAAGGACATTTCGCAGCAAAAGGATGTGCTTCCCATCAAAAAATGGGGGCTCCTGGGAATATTCTTTTCACTTCTGGGACTAGAACATTGAATTTGACGCGGTGAGAGAGACTGCTGATACGCTGCCATGATTCTTAAGAACCAAACGAAAGAACCCATGAAAGAACCAAAACCAAGGCTAATCTCGGATGCCATGGAAAAAACAACTGAAAATTAAGCAATTACTAGTAAACAATAGTAAACATACTATAGTGCCTCCAACACCATGGTTCAGAGTTTGACTGAATGTAGCGCTTAGCTGGGTCTTTTGTGCCACTCCTTTGCGGTAACCTGGGAAGCAAACTTTGTACCATCGCCTGGGGTGTCTATGGGTACCATCATGCTGAAATCCCCATTCAATCAGATTACCCTCCAGTGAACTAACATAGCTATTGAAAATGGCCATTTATAGTGGATTTTCCCATTGAAAATGGTGATTTTCCATAGCTATGTTAGTTTACCAGACCCATTTCCTGAGGCCCCAAACTCAGGATCCGAGGTGACCTGAAGGTCTGCTTGATGCTCCAACAGAAGCTTGCATTTCCTGTCTCATCTCATGGATTCGCCACAAACACGGGCGTTAAATTGTGGTATAGATAGCAATTATGGTTAGGAAAATCAACGGCTGATACAAAGGAAACATCCCTGTGCAAATAATGGCAAGTGAAACCTCTTCTCAATCTTTTTGGCGCTCCCTAAAAATGAAATTTCAGTGAGAACAGTGATGCCAACTTAACTTTGGCAGTGAATCTCTATTCGACTGACGTTGCACTTCAAATATCCCCGGTGGAATGAACTTGTTTTCTGGATGGAACTGAAAATTGGGGAAGCCATTTATCAAGGGGGATAACGGAGATATTTTCCAGAATATTTTATGGGATATTTTCCAGCGAATTGAAGCTGTCTGGTCAAAAGCCTCATTGGATTTCTCCATGGCTTTGGATTGACGATTTCGGAGCAAGACCCTTGTGTCTGACAGTTGCCGAGGTTTGGGTTTTTTGAGAGGGCATTCGAGAAGACATTGTAGGTAGATCATAGGGGGCGGTGACAATATATATATATATAATATAAATATGTATATATATATATACATACATGTGTATATATATATATATATACCGTCTGTGATGTAGTATAGTGATACTGGTAATAATATAATGATAGTGATTAATATTTCATATATATATATATATCATGTTTTTTTACTATATACAACATGGTGTGTATATGATTGTATATGTGATACATAAATATATTGTTCTGTGATATATGTAAGATGTATATATATGTATAATTATATACATATATTCAACGTTCATCCATCAAAGCTTGGTAAATCAGACATCAATCTAAAGCAACTAACCGACTCACCAAGCCAGCAGGAAACTCTCCATGGCTCCTGTCCGCTCCGCGCATATTCAGCGATGAGACCATGATGGCTGTCTGACCTTAATCCACATGGGCAAGGGGGGAGTCTCTAATGATGACTTAGAGTGGTAACATGTGAATTCTATGCAAAAATCATGGACAAAATGTCGTATATACAGATTGCCTTGACAATCCGAATTGCTCGATGTCAAGCCTACAAAATGCTGTACTCTAGGGCAGAAGGGGGCGAATTCCAAAAATGACTTGTAGTCGTGGCACTTGGCACTCGTATCGTATGGCAGGGGAGGGAATTTTGAATAACGACTGAGAGTTGTGACACTTGTATGTAGGGCCATTGGAGGCTAGAAACTAAAATGACTTAGAGAGCTGACACAGGGCTGAGGAGGCACTTCAATACTGACTTGGAGTGGTGACACTTGTATTGTAGGGTAGAAATGTGGTGGTTTTAAGCATGACTTATACTTGTAGCCTTATAGCTGTGGTACTTGTACTTCAGGAGGGGGTGGGGAATTCAACAAATGACTTAGAGTGGTGACACTTCTACTGTAGGACAGAGAGGGGACTTTTAAGACTATTTAGTGTTGACACTTGTATCGTAGGGCACAGGGGTCGGTGAATTGAAATGACTCATAGGAGTGAAACTTACATTGTACTGGTGATTCTTAATAATGATCTAGCGTGGTGCCAAGTTTTTAGCTTCCGCCTTTTAGTTGCTGAAGCGAAACTAGCCGGAATTAGTTGCTGCTGAAGCCGGGTTTAATCCCGATTTCCCTTCTGGTGGGAGCTTTCGCGATTTCATTGGAAAGCACATAAAGCGATTTGATACTAAGCACAATTTATTTGTGTTGGCTCAATTGGGAAAACGTAACCTGAAAGTCTTGTGTTTGCTTTACCACATAGATAGTAATGGCAAGTAACGGTGTCTGGTTTCAATTCTCCTTTCAAAAAAATGGGACAATATGGACAAAAATTGTGTCAAAAATGTGAATTCGAATAATTCAAGTCGGGATCACCATTCGGATAGACACAAGGTGATGACCCCTAATGGCAAGTCCGGATAAACTAACCACCCCCCGAAGGTAGGTACCTAGGGAGAAGGTTCTGATAAGGTTTTTCCCCTGAATAATTGACGTCCTAACATGAAGTCATAAGAGATCAACTTCCAATGGGAAACCATAAGATTCCTATGGAGGAAGATGAGGAAACCAATGGGAAAACATAAGATTTCAGCCAGCATGACTACTTTTAGAAGAATTAGTATTGACAAACCCGAAAAAAAAAAAAAAGGATTTTCTCTGTCGGGGTTGATTCATTGGGGGTTACACCCCCCCGGTTTATTAATCAGGGGGGACCAATCCATTTTAGTGTTGCCCAAAACATTTTTCCTGTGTGGGTTGATTAATCCCTAGTGGTGTAATAATCTCAACTTGACATTAGTTATCTTTCTTGGTTTATGTTCACCCACTAACTATAGATAATTGTAATCACATATAATCACCATAAATCCAATCGTTAGCCTAGAGATGCCTAGACAAGTTATGAACCAAAGCGAACAAACTGGGGCATCGCAGTGCAACTCTGGGACCCTGAGTATCTACAACTTTGGGAAGGTCCCAGAGCCACGTGAATTAATTGACCTCCTGAAATTTGAGGAAGCTGACCTGAATGATCTGAATGTAACAAACTGGTGCTAGCTTCAAACTTGGAGCTATATATGTATATATTACATATGTAGATAGATGTATGTGTAGAGATATAGATGGTTAGAGCGGACAGAGGGGAGTATCCTCACCACACCGCATGCTGTTCCAAATCATCACCACGACCGATGGCACTGGTTTCACAGAGATCGTAAAAAATCTGCACTATCCTTTTTCCGTCCTTCAAAATTCCAAAGATCAAACCAAAGGCAACACCTCGCAGTCAATCTTCTCCCTTCAGACCGTCAGCCCAGCATCTAGCGCGCATCACAAAGACTGAGGAATGAGCCAGTGACATCACGTGCGTTGACCTGCAACATGGGGCGTCGTTGTGTAGCCATTGGGTGGCCAGATCCGTGATGATTCAGTGATGATGATCCCCTAGAAGTTGAAACCACTAGGCAGTGCTGACACATGGCCCATAAATTGGGGTGATGCCCCCCCAATTTTTGGGCAACGCCATCTCAGATTCTTGGTCATCTATCGCCATATCATCCGCGTAAATTGTGGTGGAAAACCATGAAAATCACACATTTGGCACAATTCTACCCATTAAAGATCAAAACAATGGCCACAAATTGGAGTGTCCCATACCATTTTGAGACAGACTTGCAATCTCCCTAACAAGGCCCTAGCATGACCACCGTGCCATGAGTTGGAGGATGGACACTTCCGTCCCAGCAAAAAAATGACTTAGTCTGAGACGTCAAACGCTTGGGATGGTACATCCCCTATTGTTTGATAGTTGAATCCATTTTTTTTGATGATTATATCTCCATGTTTTCCTGGTGAACTTCGCCAAATTGGTCGGTTTCAGTAGGGTAAATCGGATCTATAGTAGTTTTATCGAACTACTTCACTAGGTTTAAATAACAGCAACAAATACAACCGTTGGTCACCAGTGGTCACCAGCTTGCAGGAGTTTGCATGATTGCCCCTGTGATTCTTGCGGATTATGCCATGTCCATTGATTTTTCAGTGACTTTGATCACATCCAAAATTCAAACAGACCCAGTTTCTCCATATATGATATAGCGCTGAGACATTATATAGAAAATATATGATTAATTACAATTACATATATATATATATATATTTATAAAGCAAGCCCCCAAAAATAGAAAAGTAAATCCCTACTGAAACAGTGATAATTACATTGATACACCCTTTCTATCTCTTTGGGGATGACTATGTATATATATATATATATATCATATGTATCTGTATATATGTATAGACCCTCCAAACACCCAAAACAACGGTAACAATGGTACATATGATCATGTTCCCCATAAAACAAGGTTCGACAAACCATCAAAATTCGGGAGCTTTTCGCCTAAGTTTTTCAGACGAATCCAATGCTTACTATTAGCTAGCATAATTAGATATTGTAGTAGCTATCGTCAACATTCATGATAGTACTGTGATAAATATTATCGTTAATCACTAATCATGGATAATTAATCACTATACTTAATCACTATAATCAACTATAGTTAACTCATCAACTATACTTAACTCATCAACCATAGCAACTGTAGTTCATCATATGGATGTAAATAGTTAAGTTGTCATAGCTATAAGCTATAGAAACTCATCCAAACTCTAAGTGAATTTATCATCATGGTTCATATTCATATGATAGATACTATAATTAGTCACCAATCATATGATACTTCCTACAGTTCCCATCGCTTTCCCATCCCTCGCCACCTCGGCCCCCGCTTCCAAGGCATCTTTCATCTCCTCCAAACTGCTGGGCTGCTCCGAGGCGCATGCCTCGGAATTCAGGCCCTGGGATGAACTGCTACAACTAGTTGGTTATATATAAACCATAGGAAAACCATAGGAAGACTATAGGAAAATGGTGATTTAATGGGATGTTAATGGGATTAATGATGATTTACCCTCTGGTAAACTAACATAACTATAAAAAATCACCATGTTTACTGCGAAAATCCACTATAAATGGTCATTTTTAGTAGCTATGGTGGTTTTAACTATCAACAAATGGGGATTTCATGGGATTTAATGGGATTTAATGGGATATACCCTCTGGTTATGATTAACAGTTCGCCGTGGAAAACCAGCATCGAAAAAATTACGGTGAAACACCATACATCATCCAACGAAATGGGCCATGGCTTCCATGGCTATGTTAAATCAAAAAACACAGGGTAATATGTATCATGAAATAAGCTGGTTTTAACTGGCTTGAGGGCTATAACTGTGGGATACAAGCAGCCAAGATATGCTGATTTCACCATCGAACATGGCGAAAAAGTGATGTTTTTTTTTGGCAATTGAGGGATGAAGAATGGGATTCTGATCATCTTCAACATTGGAACTTACTTTACTTTACTGTATGAAAAAAAGGATAAGATCATCAACACATCAGCTTAAGCATCAAGAATTGTAATCTAATCATAAAGAAGGGCGATTTATGCAACAACAAGTGTGATGTAGCCATCCAAAATTGAGATCTACCAATCAAAATGGCTGATGTAAAAGCCAAATATGAGATGAATGGATTGACTAAACCGGGCAAACTGGGCAAAATCTCCCTTCAACCTTTGGGGGTCTGCTATGGAAAGATCGAAAGGTGAGACAATTGAACGAGTGAGAATGTCAACCCTGGATTAGTAAAACCCGAGTCTGTTTAATTGGCGGGGTACCAATGAAGTATTATATTATCACTATTTATCACTAGTTTGAGGGTACCCCCATAGTTAACCTGGGGTTGACATTTCTAGAATAACCATTCATTCCATCATCTGCAGCTCTGCATCATACAGATGAAGAGTATAGTGAAAACTTCTGAAACTGCCGGTCTCCCGGTCTTGGAAAGGGCCAAGAACCAGTCGGAAATGGAAAAAAAGAACTACCCCATTAATGACCAATTCCATGCAAGGTGCTGCCCACCCCAATGGAATGTGTGTTGCATTATAAACCCGATGAATACTATAGTCACTTCATTCCCGTAAAACCCGAGTGAAATACCAAGCTGGTGCCGAAGATTTTTTTGTTGGTAAGTTGGCTTATAAACCCCATTAACTATAGCTATCTATAGTTGATAATTCCATATAATTACCACAAACCCTAGTGAAATACGAGTGATTTCCACCAACTGAGCTTCTCGGATTGGCACCACGAGCGCACGGCTCTGCTCTGAGCCGCTGGCTCTTAACAACCTGCGTGACCTTGGCGGCTTTTCCACCAGCTATGGGTCATCTCCGGGGGAATCCAGTTTGATCACATCATGGTCATTGCACCAATGTTGAAACATGATTGTTGCTGCTGTTGGTCATACACCTGCAAGTGAAATCGTCAAATCCCCGTTCTTGTTGCTTATATCCCCAGGCCTGTTGGTTTCAACGCTTGAAATCATTCGTTTCTGTTGATACACTCATGCTGAACCCCAAATTTTGTTGTAGTGAATTCGCTTTTGTTGACGAAAGATCAATTCTCAATTTGTCTTGTTTGCTTAAATTCCCATGTTTGCTGGCTAACTCCCAATATCAGTTATACCCCCCAGTTTTTTTGGCGCTTCAAACCGCCGCCTCAGTCCTGTCCCCCACCGTCCATCCCTGGCTTTTCCGGCTGCTTCTCCCGCTCTTCGGCGTCAACTGCCGTTTCCGCTGCGTCCGGCGGTGCGTCATCGAGCCTGAAGGGATTCACCAACGACAATTTGGGGATCATAGGGCTTTGTAGAATGAGCTATATGGTAGTTGGGGGTCATCCTATTTATAGTAAGTGGATATCAATCATATTATACCCCAGTATACCCCAGTTATATAGGTAATATTCCCAGCTATATGCCACTTACCAACTGACTAACTGAAATGCACATCCAAGTAAATGGATCAAAACCTTTATCATGGCCCATAATTTTCACCATGTACCAGCTACTTTGGCGTTCACCGAGTTTCAAGTTCTACCCGTATGATGAATAGATAACATTGAGAATAAGAATAATGATAATGTCAGTGATAATAATAACTAACAGCAAATGACTGGACAATATTGGAAACACATGTTCTTCATTGTTCTTCATTTCATCCAATACTAAGAATGAGGCAACATGAGGTAATCATTGTCGTTATGTTGAGCCAATCACAATGGACATGACAAATACACAACGAGCCCCGTAGATTTCCTCAGACAAAGCCTGGCCGAATTGGGTCCCTTGTCATGGCCACGATTAGATACCCTGCATTTGTCTCTAGCTAGTCAGTATGAATAGCGTTTACAGCAATGGACTATCCATCCTTGATGGCACTGGGTTTACCAGATTGTACACAGAATTACACATATTACTATATCATATCATTATATATGATTATATATGTAGATACAGAATTACATATGTATCTATACATACCTGCAATTCACATCAATTCGCAGTCGCATCTTGCCATCCGCCAATGACCAGCCCTTGGATGTCTCACTGCGTGTCTCGCACTTCTGCCGCTTCTGCGCCTTCGGCCTGGTGGTCAACTACAAGCTGGCGCCCGAAAAACCCGAGACGCTAACTTGGTTGAAATACCCTCTGGTTATGACTAACATAGCCATGGAAAATCCCCGAACTAAATGGAGGTTTTAATAGGAAAATCTTCCAAAATTAGCCATGGCTTCCATGGCGAACTGTTAAATAACCAGAGGGTAACTTGTATTTCACTAGAGTTTATGGCAATTATAAGTATAGTCAGTCTAGTCATATGATGGGGTTTACAATTTGTTCATAAACCATTGATAAGCCACAGTTGTTCAAGGTGTGGTGAAATACCGTAAATGGTAGAACGGGGATGAATGGGGTGTGGTTCATTCTTGGCTTCACAGCTGGTTGCTGTAGGTCAACATGTTCCGGAACACCTAGCCCATCTTAGACACCCTGCAATATGTCATGTACTCCTTTTCTGGCTGGTCACATCCCCATGTACAGCAACAAACATTTACGGGAAGCACTCAAAGTTCATGGTAATCCAGTGCTTGATTATCATGTTCCCTATTAAAGTATCGAGTGCCCAATTTTTGGACAAAGCCATACTCTCCCGCGAAAACCCTTCAACCGTTCCATAGAGAATCTTAGACACCCTGTGAAACAACACATATTTTCAGCTGGTTTGTGTACATACATCCATTCATGGAAAAGAAAGTACTTCACAGTGGCATCCAACACCACCGATACCTTTGGGTGGTGCAATAGCTAGATAAAGAGACAAAATTGCCCAATTTCCCACCTCCCTGCGGCTACGATTTACCTATTTATATAACCATGTAATGCTTCTTTGCGGTTCTTGGGGTAAACTCGATTATCCTGATGTAATCTCCACATGTTGCATAAATCCCATGGTTCATGAAGGATATATGTACCCATCCGAAGTTGACCTAGAACATCCCAGCTTGACCCAGCAGGCTGCTCCACCTGTGTCTGTTCCAAGGCAGGAGAAAGGTCCGGAGCCAACACAGGGCTCAGGAGGCTCTTCTTGGACTCAGATTCGATTCCACGTGGATCTCATGGGTCTACCTGTGGTTTGTCCCACTAGGTAAGCGACAAACACCGGCGAAACATGTTTTTCACCATGAACTAGATTCCTAATGTCCTAATCCTTTTCAACATGTGTGTATCTGAATGTATCTTATCAGAGATGTTACTGATGAAACAATGTATCTTGTCAGAGGTGTGACTGATGAAACATCGCTATCACTTGTTTCCGAAAAGAAGGTCATGTTGGTAAAACAATCATAAACCATCCCCCAAATCACCATAAATGAATATAAATGAGTGGTATAGACCATTCCCAAATGGGTGGTTTATGGCATTGTTTTACCCACATTAGCCCAAATTCATCCAATCCAATTTAGTATTGAAAACGCAAGTGGCCCTGGAGCATCCTGGAGCCCATCAGCTCCTTCACCAGCCGGGCGTCCGCACCACGCGTTTCACGTCCAGCGCCTGTGGTTTTCCGTCCTTCACCTGCAACGTAAAGCTGACACCTCAGAGTAGCCGAGCGACCATGGGGACGAGGAAGGATTTCGTGGAGGTGTTGATCTTTTTTCAAAGCAACATGTATCAAATGCATGGCATAGTTCTGCGCAAGTTTCTTGAAAAGTAAGGCAGTGTAGAAACTGAGGCCCGTAATGCGTACCTTTCTTTTCAGAGCTGGAGACATCAAAGTGCGTGAAGAATGCAGGTCAACACCGACATCTGGTGAAAATCTGTTGGAGAGTGCAGTTGACGTTGCACAGGGCTTTCAATGGCATGTCACAGAATGCAAGCTTCAACATTTGTGAGACAAAGTGGCTTTTCATTCACGTTGCGCGACCAATTTGGTCATTTGCCCTTGCACTTCTTTGAAGCCAACCACGCAAGCCATGCTCCTCCCTGTCCCCAAACATCGCAAGACTTCACCAACTTCTTCGGCCGATCCAAAGATAGTGAATTCAATACATGCAAAAAAAAAGGAGGGGGCTCATTTGGGTTTGTTTCAAATTTTTGAAGCCCAAGATTCCATAGTTTTATCATCGTTTTTTCTGCAATAGAATTGTGCCAGTCGGGGGTTTAGGTGTGCGCGGGTGCTCGGTTGTGCACCCCTTCAGATGTATCAAAAATGGAATTACAGAGCTTGTTTTATCTGGTTGTGAAAATAGATTATACCCAATGACTTTACCCCTTCAGATTTCAAGCCATACCCCTAAGTTGATTGCTTCCCTAGTACTACCAGCATCAAAATTAACTTCAACTGCCAAAAAAAAACCGTTGCGTTTTCAGCCAGCTTGGAGGCTGAGTTTACAGACGGTCTCCAATCTTCATTCCCTCAAATTGCGACCTGACGTTGCGACCAGCCACTGGAACTGCTTCCGAAATACAGTTTCAGCCGGGGCCATGTGTTGTGTTAGGAATCTGAAACACATCATTCTGAAACACATTTCAGCGCATTTGAATTTGACTGCTTCTGGCATAGAATTTCCTGAACACATATGAAGGATTCTACATCTCTTGAACCGCTGATTCAACTCACTGTTCAGCATCTGGAGGCTGAAGCAACACAGTTTACCAACAAACATAGGGGTTGAAGCAACGAGAATGCTGATGATACAGATCACTGATAATGGGTAGTATAAACATTACTTACTTAGTGATATTCGTCTAGTTACCGGACTTGCCTCTATATGATGTGTATATATACATTTATATATATATATGTGCATTTATAACCATTAACACAATACTATATATATATACACTGTATATAGCTATATGTATCTATCTACAGTATATAATAGTCATTCAATTCTTCACGATCTTCCAGGTACGGCTGCACAACGGTTGCACATAAAAGGCCCTGGCTCATGAAGAAAGACGTCGCGGCCGTACTTCTCTTTCAGGGTCGCATTTTGGATGAAACCAAAACCTCGCATGCTCTGTTGCAGTCATGGCTAGTGTTGCATACCTCACAAGTATGATTTCATACTGTAATTGTTCCAGCTCATCTTCTTTGTTTGCAGCGATAAATAGACCCTATAGAAAGCAATGTATGAGTCTACAGAAATCTCCCCATCAATCATCAGCGGTGGTTATACACCCTGCAGATACCTGGTAGCTTGATTGACCAATTTGGACAATCATGCGTGTGTGTTTTTGCGGGAATCCTCAATGTCTAGCAGCCTAGATGACGTGGTTTTCTTGGAGGATCATCCCAAGCATCGGAAGTGGTTCATAACCATACTTGGTTCATCCAATTGTAGATGGGACAACCCAGTTAGTTGGGGGACTTACCATATCACCAGGGTTAGTCACCACTTATGATTCGTGGCATGATCTTCCCGGTTGTATCTCTATATGATCGTCAGATTCCCATGATATTCACATCAGATTCCTACCATCTGACTTTGAGGATCATCCCACGTAGTGAATGGTGACCCACTTAGGTTGTATCCATCCAGGGCCGCAGGAACCGTTCATGATGTTGAAGGATTTGATCTCGCCGATGTAGGTCTCCTTCTCCTTGGCTTTCGGCTCCTGAGCAGGAAGTTGGGCGCACCGTCTGAGGGCTAAACTCCTAAAAGGGATCCTCAGCAGAGCCACTGAAATAAAGTTGCTAATTGGAAAACCAGTATATGTAGGTATTTCTACGACATGTATGTATATATATATATAAATACATATATATGTATACACAGTGTATATATATATATATGTTAGTATTTATATATATGTTAGTATTTATATATATATATGTTAGTATATATATATATATACATATACTAGTATAAATTAGTATTCATATATATGTATAGGTATATATGTATATATATATATACACGTTTTTCGATTTATAGTTTATTAGTCTTGATTTCCAATGCCTGGATAGAACATGATAGAATCGGTTTGGAAACTGACCTCCCAAGCCATCTGGTTAGTTTCTTATGCCAAGGCATTTATGGCCAAGTCATCTGAGTCGCCACATGCGGATCAGCATCCGAGCTAGGATTCAAATCAAACTAAAGAGATAAAACTACCAACAAGGTGGTGCTTCCAAGATAGCAAAGTTGACCCACATAACTTGGTTAACTATTAACTACATTTAACTATGGTTTATGTTGGATATAACTATAGTTGATGGATTTGTTCGCCAACTTACAAGAGGGGAGGCACCACTTTGACCCAGCCATCCCGGAACAAAAATCTCCACATGCTGTTGGAAAAATCTAAACATCAAGTGTCCCAGTATTGGTATGTTGATGTATGTTGTCAATAATTCCAGAAAAATCTGAAAGAAGGTCATTTCGGATGACTATCCTTGCTAAGCAGAAGGTACAGTGTCGTGGTGTTGAACTCGTCATAAGTCATCGAGACATTGGCTTTCTTCTCATGAGCAGTGTTCAATACTTTGTGTCAGTTTGCCAGCAACCTTTGTCATTCTATTGTACCCGTCGGTTAAGAACGGGATTCTAGCTTCATGGTTATGCCCGATATACAAAGGACAAGATCAGGATAGGTCAATAACCCCCAGAAATATCATCAACCAACTCTCATCTATCAATTAGAGATCCTGTTTGACGGTGCAATTCCCATCAATCATGGCTCAACGATCATATCTATCATTCATCAACTATATTCCCGGTATATTCCCACGTAAAATTCCACTGTTGATGGTTATATCCAGGGTGGAGCTGGTGGCATCGAGCCTCAGGCACCTCAGCCTCCAGCGTGACCACTTGATCTGCGCGATTCGTGGTGGAACTGGGGAACCCGTCAGAAATTCTCGGATTTTGTCACAGTTCAACAGAAATTCTCAGGGATGTTGGCTCGGTCCCACCAAAAAAAGGGGAAGCAAGCCAAACAAGAAGTGGAGTTTACGACAGAAAACCATGAGACACTGCAACAGTGGTGCTTTTACTGAGGAAAACGATGGAAAACGATGGTACATTTAGGAAGAAACATGGGGATTACAGTCCTGAAAACCCAAGAAGGGGCTTGGAAGATGTGTTTCTTCGCCTTGGGGGGGGGGGGGCCAAACCCACAGATGTTGGTCGATTCATGGTAGATTTACCAAAACATACAGTAAATAAACCCCCACAGGCTGGAGGTATGGTACAAGGTGGTACGTCTTCTAAGTTGGTTTATCAATGGCTTAACCAGGGTTTATGCTAGACTATATCATATATCTATACATATGTATGCTTATGTGGGTTTATAAACCAACTTGTAACTGGGTACCACCACAACTTCTATGTCTACGTGAACATATGTCTCCCAATTTTCCCTGGTGGCATGGACCACATATGGTTTGGGAAAAAAATGTTTATAGTGTAATGGTTTATAATGGTTTATAATGGTTTATAATGGTTTATAATGGTTTATAATGGTTTATAATGGTTTATAATGGTTTATACTCGTTTATAATGGTTTATAATGGTTTATAATGGTTTATAATTGTTTATATCAATTACATCCAAGATCATCACCTAATATTGGTTTTCAAAGTAGGGGATTACCGTTCTTTTTCCATCAACCGACAAGTAGAAGTGTTGTACATAGCTCTGGAGCATACCCCAAGCCCCTCCAACACTGCAACTGAAAGGAATCCTTTCATCAACCTTCCTCAAGTCACATGGGGTTATCTAGAGATTGTTGGGCTAATCCTGGCACCGGTGGCAAATCCCCAGCTCCAAAAGTCATTGAACACCATACAGAGTCAACCTAGGACAAAGACATCCAGCCATGAAGCAGGTTACACAGTTCGAGGGCAACGAGTTTCTGTCCACCGTTGCAATACAAGGTGGTGCGATGCCCGTTGTGTTTCTCGGTTTACTATCAACCCATCAAACTCTATACCACTAACCCCAGCAATTACCTGGGAAAATTCTAATCTTGCCCCTGAAAAGATTCGCCATTTGGCGATGATTCCCCAGGGTTGCTCGGGCGCCTGTCTCACGCAGCTTAAACGCCTGGTAACCGAGCGGAAAGCGTGACACACCAATCGATGACCGATTGGTGAGGACCTGAGACCTTGGAAATTCCACACAAATTTTGGTTGATCTTTGATGTCAACCATCCATTTTTGCGGGGTACCCACGTATGACCATACTCAGTATTCCACCATCCCATCTTTGGGGTGTGGTTTGGATGATCGGGGAGTTGACCAAATCATAGTAGCACAGCAACGAAGAATGATGGGAATACCAAGACTGTGGGTTTGTCAACAAAAATCAAACACACAAGAGAGAACAAAAACAAGCTAATCATGCGAGGTTTATCCAGGATATCTACCTCAAGAACTCAATGGTCTCCTACATCCACATTAGCCCTGCAGCTGCAAAATATCCAAGGTCTGTAAAGAGCTGCACGAGGAACATGGAGGCCCAACTCCCATAGGCTGTTGCTCGCCAAAAAAACTGGGAAACTCTGGTTTTGAGATGTAAAATAGGGGGATCAACACCGCCTGTTTTTGGGTATGTTTGAGGTGTAACACCTAGATGTTTGGGTCAGAAACATTGGTTCTTGCATGATTTTTGAGGTGACAACACTAAATTTCATGCTAAAACCAGGACTAGCAGTAGCATGAGCAATTATCTTGGAAGCTGCACCCGTACGACAGAATGTATAGCAATCCAAATATGTATATATATAATTATATTATATATATATATATAATTATATTTTTTTGTAATTATATATATATATATATTCCATCTTGGTACTATTCAAAGCTCCAAGCGGGACCCCGCCTGTGGATGCCCATCGCCTCGGAATAAAGGGCAGCAAAAGCTAGGCTCGGCTTGGAAACCATTAATTTTGTTGACCCCTCAAAATCACAGGTTTTTTGCCCTCTAGTAATCCAACATGGCAATGGGAAAGAAATCTCCTGTAAATGGCGGTTTCAATGAGAAACGCATCTAGCAGTAAGGCATGTTCCGTTGCCATGTTTGATTACCGGAGGGTAGCCCCCAAATCCCCCAAAATAGCCAGGGTTGTCTTTCGTGCAGGGGTCTCTAAAGTGAACCTGATTTATGGGGATGACTGGCCAGATAACCCAACATCATTTAGGGTGACCTCGAAGAGTAAGGTCCCAGTTGTTTACCACCCGCCTGACTAGAGCCCTAGTCTTGTTAATTTAATGTTGTGATAATAATCCCATTCCCCAAATATCAAACGCCTCCATTTGATGGTCCTGAATATTAGGGGGGATGGGACTAAAAATAACTATTGCAATTTGGCGCCTCAGTTCATTGGCTAAGTTGGGTTGTATCTTTTAACTAAGTTACCTCTTGAATTTATGGTGAACATAAACTTCTGGGCGGAGCTCATCATTCGTGGCAGGGTGGAAAATGTGATTATGAACCAGTGGATGGAAATAGCCTCTGGTAATTCAGCATTTGCTGTGGCAAACAATCATGTTTAAAAGGTAAATGATCGAACTACAGTGGCCATGTTTTCCACAAACAAGCATATTAAATTGCCGGATAGTACATCCCATTTTTTGACAAACCCAAAATCATGTTCAGTTTCTTGTACATATATAAATATCAAATATCCCATTGGCTACTGAAATCATATATAATGTGGTAAACCCAACAATAAACCAACCCCAAAATCATTGCGTTCCTCATAGATGTATGTGTATGTATATCATAAGCCATGGACACAAACTCATGAGCCAATGATCAATGTTCAAAAACCCTCTGTCATTCCACTATATTGGTTGGTTGAGAACCGGATTTCCCATTCATGGATTCTGATATACCCAAGAAAAAAATTGGGCTAGTAGAATTTCCCCGGAACTATCATCAAGCAACAAGAGTTTCCAACCGTTTTGGGCTAACCCAAATATCATCTTCAGTATCTTATACATATGTAAATCACCAAAAATATCATTAAATATTAAATATACCATTACCTACTGATATTGTTATAATGTGTATATATATATATATGTATGTGTCTATCAATAAAAATATCAGGATCATCATATACCCTCTGGTAAACTAACATAACTATCGAACATCACCATTTCTAATGGGAAAATCAACGAAATTTCTATGGCCATTTTCAATAGCAAACTTTTGACATAACCAAAGGGTATCATTGATCATGGGAAGAAACTCATGCAGAACCGACCAGCTGGGAGATCCTGGGGGCTCCTACGGCTCAACTTCACCTTGAACTGCACGGTATCCCCTGGCAACCGATGGGATCATCCAGGCCGGATGGCGAGCGAAAATCTGGGATGGACATGTCCTGTTTTTATCACAAGAATCCTCAGCAAACTGGGAAATGACATAGGAAATAAAGTGGGAATATATGGGCATGTGGGAATGAACAAGTCCATATTCGATCTATTTCAAAATGATTGTGTATATGTGTGTGGCTGAAAATGTGGAACTACCACAAGTCGTGGCCATTTCTTTAAGGGAAAATCATGATCAACCCTCAAATTTGGTGGTACCATATTTCCAGACACGCCCGTATGTAATAGGTTCTGGTGATTGCGATCATGAGAAAAATATAGAACAATAAATCACTATTCAGGTAATTCTAATCCCAAGTGCCAAAGTGAAAACAGAACCTGACATCAAAGCTAATTGATACATGTACTCGTATGTGCACCTAGACCCTCCAAATACCCCCACAAAAATGGTAAACATATAGTACTAAAATTATGGGTTAATACCCCATTTTTTTTTGAAGGATACTCAGAGGGTCTAGGTGTATAGGGAGAAAGAGAGAGACTAGATCTGCCAAACATCTAAATCAATATCTCGCATGGCTAATATCATGTATCTATTGCAATTACCCTAGGACAAAGTAAACTAACTATTAGCTGGTTGGACAATTTCTTCCGTTTGTGGCAACAAAAACCAAGGACTCAAAATCCATCCAAGATCCTTTCCGCTCCGTTAGGACTAGAACTGGAGACTCTGATGACGTGAGAAGGACGGTGGACCTGCTTGCTGCACTGGAATTCAAAAGTCCCTCTTCACTGCTAGAATGATCTCCGGCCAAATGCTGAACTGAGGCCCCACCATAGCAATCCCCGAAACGATGTAATTTGGGAAAATCCTTTGGAAATGGTGGAAATTGAACACTTTCTATCTTTTTGGAGGTTACAATCTATATGTACTATACATAAACACATATATATATATATTAATATATATATATATAATTATGATTAAGTATGTAAATACATATATATATATATATATATACACGTATGATTATATATTATCCAAGTTACACAGTTTTGCTGCCAACGCCCCAAATACTCGGGCGGGAATTTAGGTAAGTAAAGAGATACAAAGAGGTAAAATTACCAACACACTCCTTTGCGGCAATCACTTGCCTGCAACTACTAGGTTAGAGCAGCCCTGTCTTATGGGGTTACAAAACCTTGTAATCAACCATTATTTCTTATTGACCCAATCTTACCGTTTGGATCCATTTGGGGCATACTGGAAACATCAAGAGACCATATCCCTAAAATGGGCTCACGCAAGTAAGCCGGCAACACCGGCTTTGAACTTTTTGAGCTGCTTGCGATGAAGAAAGACATCGCGATCTGGGCAGCCGGAAGCAGGACTGAGTTTCAGCTTTCTCATAGTTTGGGGTGCAGGATGCCCTGAAGTTTTCCCCAGCTTTAGATAGTCTTAGATTAGCGTACCTCATTTCAGAGTAGCAATCATTTGGGAAATCCATGTTCTTCAAAAACGGCTACAACGGAAGCAGACGCTCAACACATTGCCATTTCACACTTCAAGGATGATGACAGTCTTGATCTGCCATGTTGCGCTATGCGCAACATGTATATTGATATTGGCATCTTCAAGAAATATTGGGCGTTGAAAACAAAGAGCATAATGAGCTATATCCATAGAGTTTCATCATCTATTCCCCATGTTCTCCTGAAATTGGACTCAAATATCCACAGGATGAACATGTCATATCCAGCTATCTCTGGCTCGATCAGTGGGGACCTCGGCGGTGCATAGTGTTTCACCATTAAAATCATGTGGTATGCAGAGAACCTAACCCTCCAAAGATGATCAAAATTTGGTAGGCCAAAAATGCGATGATGGCAATATATGGCAATATATGGCAATATATGGCAATATATGGCAATATATGGCAAAATATGGCAATATATGGCAATATATGGCAAAATCAACATGTGTCACAATCACCCAACATCTGCGGGACATCGGCCACAAATGGCGTCTCCAAGATGTTGAGGCCAACTGTTGAACAAGAACAAGCTGGTCTGTACTCACGTAGCCTGAAACTGCCATTATCTAAGTATTGCTAGAATATCCATTGAATGAAGAGACCAATTTGCAGAACCCCCCTCAACAATTTGCAGCAACCCCCTCTACTTTATCTGGGTCCATGTTCAACCCCAAACCTTGGATTTAAAGCGTTCGTTTCTATTCATTTCAGGTATTTAGCAAAGATTCCACAGAAAATCCACAAAAACTTGGTCAAGTTGTGGCGGAGACGATGGTTTCTGGTGAAGGTTTTCCCAACAAGGCCACTCCAAAGGGTAGGCCAAAGGGCTGTAAGCGGCCGTCGCTTGCGGACTTCGGATGAAGCCATAGCCTTCCGGAGCAAAGAATGGCGTTGGAACTCTGGAAAAAAGGGGCTTCACCACAAGGTGGCCCCCCCCAGTTATGTTTGCTGGTTTACAAACCCTGTGAAAGTAGATATATATATATATATCTACCATGAAGCATACTTAACCTAGTTGTTCGACCAACTTAACTTAGCTAAACATGGGGACATACCATGCAGTAGACTGACAAATAAATGATAAACGCCGCATGTTTTTTTTCCAAGGAGTTTCAACATCTTCTTGATTCTTGATTGATTCTGAATCATGTGAGCATTGCAAGAGGCAGCTTCTCATATGTGGCCATGATAAGACTCCTTAAAATGTTGTTCAATGCACTACAAATACCGGAATCCCCCACATTATAACTTGGTTTATAACCCCATCTAACTATTTCGATGTACGTATATATATATATATATATATACACATCTTATATATGTATATATCATAGTCCAATCGTTAGCCTAGTGATAAACCAACTTACCTATCTTTCCCCGGGCATGCCTTCCTGCAGTGTCTCTTGGATTTCTTGGAAGTGACATGTAGTAACCATATTCTAATGAGATATCCATATGACCGGGAAATTCTTGCATAGCTATGGAAGCCATGGTCCATTCATGGATGATTTACCGATTGATTTACCTATCAAACATGGTGATTTTCATAGTCTCTCAGGATCGTCTTCCCAGAATCAAGCTGACCATCCGATGTGCAAGCGACCAAAAAATACCAAATATATAGAGGTACTTGTATGATCTTTTATAGTGTTATATAACAATATATATATATATGCTTATATATGTATCACTCTATATAATTCTATATCTATGTGTATCTCATTATATATACTGTATATATATATATATACATGAAGGTTTCCTAAAATGGAGGTAGCCCCGAATCGTCCATGTTAATAGGATGTTGCATTATAAACCATCAATTTTGGGGTACCCCCATTTATGGAAACCTCCAGATATACTTCATAATATAAGGATATATAAGGGTGAAAAAACTTGAAACACCTGCATGTCAACGCACGCCTTGGGCTTCCTCAAAGGATTTGATGATGCCGACCATCTCTGGAGCGTCCTGACCAACGCGGCGCAACTCCCGTGGCGCCGCAGTGAGGCTCAGGTGGGATGGTCTTATTCTTAGGGAAGATTCGATGCCAATATGAAAAAATGATGGGAAAATATGAGAAAACACAGAGAAAACATAGGAACCAGATAGAAACAGATGTTGTTTTCTTTCCCGAGAATCAGCAAGAGACCTTGCTGTTTTCAGGTGTTTTTTTCGCCAAATCTGCAAAACATGGTGACATCTGGTGGACTGTCCCTTTCAAGCGAGTTTTTAGAGGCGATCCCCATTGGTATTTCAAAAAAAAAGCTTAAAAACGAAAATTGCAGGATCATCTTCTATTCATTGAATATGTTTTCCATCACTTTCCCATAGTTTTTCCCATATTTTTCCCACATTTTTCGGATTTTCCCACCACTTTCCCACTTTTCGCGGTTTCAGGGCCCATGGCCTCGGCCACCTCCTCCTCCGCCGCGGCCAAGGTGCCGCGTTCCAGCAGAAGCGCCTCAGCACGGCGATTCTTCACCTGGCGCCAGGAAAATCATCTGGCGGAATTATAGGATTATGAATAGATCAGTGCCTATAATCTGGCGGAATTGGATTGGGTTAAGGGAAAAATTACAGGAAATCCCTATATTATTAATAGATCAGTGCTTATAATCAGGATTAATGTGGGTAAAACAATAATAAACCACCTATATTGGGAATGGTTTATACCACCTAATTATGGTGATTTTGAGGATGGTTTATTATTGTTTTACCAACATTAGTTTACCCTCTGGTAAATTAATAGTTCGACCCTGGCAGTCATCGGGATTGGAAGATGAGTTTCCTCTAAAAATAGCGAGTTTCTCAGGGTCGAACTGTTAATAGACCAGATGGTAATAGATCAGTGCTTATAATTCAGGTATAGTACCAGTTGTTTATAACCTTCTGGTTTATGGTTAAAAATGGATCAGTTACTTAAACTATCTAAATTAGTTACAGTTACGTGTTCTATTCATAGATTAATCAGGTACTGAAATGATTCAAGTATCAGATAGAATGCCTACAATATACACATATTTCAGGCTAAATTATAAGAATTCACTAAGACTAAAATAGCTGAAACTTGCGGCCTGGTTATGGGGATGATTCCCCCCACTGCGACTCCCATCATTCGCAGTTGGTATGTGTCCATGTTTGGTTAGGGTTTTCAACGGATGTTTTGTTGACTTGGGGGTTTCCATAAATGGAGGATCTCCAATAGCCGGTTGGTTTATGGTGGAAAATCCCATTCAAATGGATGATTTAGGGGTATCCCCTTTTCAGGAAACCTTCATTTCTTTCATGATTTGTCCATGTGTTTTTCAATCCAGCTCCACCTTCTCAATCAGTACTGTACTTGGGCCGGGTTTTTGGGCTTCAAAAACACCTTCTACGACGCTATTTGCAGCACTAGGGGATGTTTTCCAATGGATGCGTGTGATTGTTGTTGATTAATGAATGTGTATGGATGTTTATGGAGTTGTATTGATTGTTTTCTGATGTTTTGTGGAATTGTTTTCAGCTGGTTGTTGCTTTATGTTTTTGTCTTAATTAATTGTTTAGTCCGAAAAGCTTTCAATTCATGCGGATATTGTTGAGCACGATCTGCACGAAAAAAAAACTGAGCATGTTGTTATCACTTATCAAATGGTTTTTTTGCTGGCTTTTTAGTGTCAAAGATATTCCAAAAAACAAGGAGATGTTCACAGAAATGTTCTTGTTATGATATGTCAGGATTTGAGCCAGCCACAAAATTGGGGTGGCAATATGGGAATTCCCCACTTAGAGGATGGCATTGCCCCAGCAAATGAGTGGGTCCAGTGCATGGCCATTCCCAAAGGGCAACACGTCTAACGAGTCCCTGGTAGAATAGATATATCTACTGGAGACTTGGTAGACAAATAGTTTTAGTTTCTAAACCCTAGGTAGGTTCTACATAGAAATTAAAGTAGATATATCTATAGTAGGTTCTGAACCCATCTACCTATCGATATCTGCAGTACCAATATCTAGCAATCTACGATAAACCCTGCTCATCTTCTGAACCGAACCAACTTTGCAAAGGATAGGCGGCCAACTGCTAGTCCTTCATTCCTGGAATCATGAAAATGATATTCCATTAAGAAGTGGGCCCACTCATATGGGATGAAACTACTCCGATGAAACAAACGCGCCGTTTGCACCTTCACTGAAAAGATGACTCGATCGCCAAGCTTCAAATCTCAGGGGGGGTAAATTCCATGAGGAGAAAGCGGAGATTGTTTAACTATAAATATGTCATACCTTTAATCAAATTTAAAGGTATACACCAATATATTCCTTTCAGGAAAAATTACACCGGAGCCAGTGAATGGTATATTATCTATTGATCATCTACCAATCAAGATTGGTTTTCATAGGCGGAACCCTCCACTACTCAACCAGTGGGAATTTGGGACATCTATAGTGGTTCCCTGGTGAAGGATTGGAACACTGTACAGTGAATGGTCTGTGTTTGGATATAGCTGTGGATATCAAATGAAATCCGTCTAAGGGGTCATGTTGTATTGACCCATAGATGGGAATCCGCTCATCACTTCACCACTCCACAAAATACCAGTTTTTTTGAAAAAGCTGAGGCTACAAGAGCCTGGAACCAACCAAGAGCCTTTTTCAAGGGCTGTCCAATTGGCACTAATGAGGAAAAACCAACGAAAAAGAACAATGCCCTGGGTCAACCATCTTCCATCGCCATCGCCGGTCATAAGCTCATCACACTTGGAGCATCAAGACATCGTAAGTGGATAGTAGCCCAAGGGTTACTGAAAATTCTACTACAATCACCATTGCTTAAGTCACCCATGTGTTGCTTATATCCACTGAAATATCCCCAATGTTGGGCAGATCCCTATTCCAGGTGGTGAAACTTCAAGATTTGTGCCTAAATCCCTAGTTTCTGTGGTAATATCATGGAGTTATCCCTCAACCCACACTGCCAGCACTAGAATCAACGCGATTTCTTCATTGTTGACCCCCCTACATTAAACTTCACCATATGGCACAGTGGATATTCCAAGAGACATCCCCATGTTTTGTTGTTAAATCGATTAAATCCCCACCCTAAGGAAACGCACCAATTCTAAATCGGCAAAACATAGAACTAAATGGGCCATGGCTTCCATAGCTATGTAACAAGTTGCCAGAGAGTATACATTAATTATATTCATCGATGGGCCACTTATTTAACTATATATATATTATAGATAGAATGCCCACATCATACATACATTTCTGGCTGAATTGGAGTATTTCACGATCCTAAAAACTATCTGAAACTTGCGGCCCGGCTATGGGGATGATTCCCGCGTGAGGTCACTAGATTTTTCATCCAGAGATCCAACAGATATTTACTGAATAACAGATCCTATGTTCAGACAAACCCAAATATATTATATCCAAATACCACATCAAGTTATATATATACACATATTGATATATGATGATATATGGTATATATATATATATATGTATACTGTATACACTGTATAAAGACTGCACACTGCATTTTATGAGCATAGCAAGACCAGCTTTGTCTGAAAGGCTCCCGGACTCTCCAGTTGCTTCTTCGAGATGAACACGTCACCGTCCCAGTCAGGCGATTCGCCTCGAACGGTTTGAGAGTAGGAACCCCCCCAAAAAAATGGTTCAATTTAAGGTGGCAATGAGAAATCCTCTATAGAGTAAATGTACCGAAGGGTCGTACTCGTTGAGTAGGATCTCACCAAATTCACCAAATTCTACATAATTTTGAGGTTGCTGTAGGGATAGTTGTGGAGATGATTGTGAAGTCACCATGGTTTTTGACAATTTACATTGACCTCAACTGCACCACCACCAAGCACGGAAATCACATGGAAAGTCAGGAGATGCCACCCACATCATTTGGCAAGTATTGTTGGGTGGAAAAACGGTGATAAAGCCAGCAACATTGGGATTTAATGGGGCTTTACCTAGCAAAAATTAAGAGTTAATGCCATCCATGCAATATGAAAATACCCCCATATCAGCTTCCAAAATGAACAAGTCCAATAGCAAACCAGGGTTTTGTTTGGAGGAATATTTAATCTCGGGAGGAAGGGACTAACATGAATATATGCTGCAAACATGTCTTTCTGACATGGTTGGATGGCAACCTGCATGTAGCGCCCACAGGAAGACCCCCGACTGCTTTCACCCTCAGACTCATCAAATGCTGGATGCTTAAGTCTGGGAAACACCTGCCCTCCCTTGGGACCCGGTACAAACAACGAAACCAAACTGCTTGACAGCATCAATCTGCACCAGGACGCTGAGTGCAAAGGTTTTCAGGAAGATTGGGAACAAACAACCTTCCAAGTTCCTACATGGATAGTGGAAGCTGGGAAGTCCGAGAAATATCCAAAAACCCACGGGTGACCAGCTAAACAAATCTTGGACAAAATATGGGACTCCAATCTCAAGCTGGTTTGTGTGGGTGGGCCTTAGCCATTCTAATGACAAAAAACGGAAGTGTTTGAGCAGACAACCCAAAATGGGTGACCAGTCTAGCTTGGTCGTGCGTCTTGAATTGCCAAAACCGTAGAAATGAACATAAGCCAAAAATCTGCCGGAAATTCACACGTTTTGACCAAGCATGCGAGATGTGGGTTCGTTCTACCGCTTCTTTCAGGCCGGAAAATCCAGGGCTTCCAAGCACAAGCGACAGCTCAACAGGGGAGGATCCTGGAAAATCACCCAAGTGATTCGTTGCTTTTCACTAGGGAAACCAACGGGTAGTCTGTCAGCCCAAAATTAGGGTGCCTCCTGATCTACGGGTTGGTCATCATACAAGATATTCCCTATTAAAAATCAGGAGGTTAGGAGGTATATACTCTACCCCATTTTCAGACACACCTAGATATCATACATGTGTGACTGATGGTTCATTCCCCATTTTGAATGGTTAAAATGCCCTAGTTTCAGACACACAGCAATATTCCCATCATATTCCCGTGCCCCCAATATTGAATACTCCCCCCCAGAAACAATCTTTTGGGGGATGAAATCAGATCTTTGGGACCATGAATATGGGGTGTTTGATATGAACGGTGGATGGGATGAATCCCATTGAAGACATCTGAAAACCATGAAAAATCCCATGAAATCCCATTAAACAACTATAATCCCCTTCTCATCCCCTTATTATTACATTGTTTGGGGTCCAACCCTTCAACAACATCGCTATCTTCACATCCCATACCGGAGGCTCCGTCCCAAACCGCAGCCGGGCCTTCTTCACAACACCTTCATGGCTCAAAGGTCCTGAAAATCGCAAGTGACTCCAGCAAAAAAAATGCTTGATCTTTGGACTGTGTCCAGTGGAATGATGTCTTTTATCCTTACCTTATCAGATTTATCATCATGTTCATTCAGTGTTCCCATGAAATCCCATGAAAATGCTCAACAGAGTGCAATTCAGATGGGGCCAAAATCCATGCCAGAGCCAGATTTCTTCGCAGCCCTGCTCCACCTGGTTCCAGGCTGCGTTCGATTTGCTCATCGTCGTCCATCTGGGCAATCCCAGCGGCAGAATGAACCAGGCGGAATGCGGGGAGTCAAAACATGGATGGTATGGATGGTATGGATGGTGGGACTTGCATTTTGAACGTGATTTTTTGGCCGCAAAATAGATCTGCATTGACTCTAAATATCATGCCTCCAAAGCAAAGGAGGAGGTGGGACCCCAACCAACAAATGCATAATCCACGTTTGAACCTAGGCTAGGTACAGTTGTGGAACCCCAGGAGACGTTCAGCCTGCGTGTGAGTGATGCTCGGGCAGAACAAGTCTATTTGGGAGTCATCAAGTCTGGGAGTCGCCAAGTCTCACAATGCAGTGTCAAGCGTCAGGTTTGAAGTGCCTAAAATATGGGGACCCCAAACCATTGGTTGTTCAAGCGCATGAATCAAGAGAGGGTATCAAACCAAATTTTACAAAGTGCAAGCCGCAACAGCAAATTCATCTTTCGGACTCTTTTTTTCAATGTTAGTCTTCAATCACAGCTTAAAGAATCACGGATGTCATCTACAAACATACTTTGTACAGCTAATTATGGCTGTTATATAACAGATACAAATGGGGTTACAATTCCTGCAAGTAGTTGCTTATATTATATATATATCACAAGCCAGATATAACTGGCTTGGGGGCTATAATTGTAGTGGGCAGTAAACCCAACAATCGTCTGGCTGGCAAGTCCTAAGACATTGCGATCTCACTCAAACTCGTGGGAAACACACTGGCAAGCAATGCCTGTTTTTTCCATCTTTTTGTTTTTAGATATCTCCAATAAACTTTCAAGAACATGAATTCGCATAGATCATATTGGGCTACGCAATAGCTATTGATTGCATGTCACGGCTTTGCAACAAAATGTTGCAACGGCCAAGCCCCATCCGCAGTCCATTAAGCTCCCTGCTCCCTCGACTTGTACATCCAATGCTGACACACCTTTCGAGGTTACCTAGGTGTCAAAAGATTTCGCAAGGCCCAATACCCAGCATGCAGACTTGTTTGAGATGTGGTTGTTAAATATAAATGGTACACAAAAAATCCTGTCCTCAAGAACGACTATAGTAGTTGACATTCACGTCCAATCATTGAACTTGGCTTTCCTCTCTATTGCAAAATAGACATCGCAAAAGAAATGCGAAAAATAGCGAAACATCCAATCTGTCATCTATCTGTTGGTGATCTCCTGCAGGATACACCCCTCTATCGGAGCATTGAAAGACAAAGATATGGCAACCCAAAGAAAAGATCCAAAAATGCAAAAATCCCATATAATAAAATCCCACTGAAAAAAAAGATAATCAATCAGAGGTTTTTAATCTTTCAGGTGTTTGTTGTCTTTTTCAAAAAAAACGTCACATTTGGGCGAAGCACCTGCGGTCTGAAGCTGACTCGCATCTTGGGTTCCATGTTGGGCAGCTGCTTCCTACAGGCTTGGAAGATGGAAATGTCTGTCTGACAATGGTGGGTTCTCCATACAATTCATAGAGATGTTCACCAAAGATTGGGATGTTAATCTGCAGAGGGCATGAAATCTGGACCACATGGATGAACGAGTTTTATGGATGTTTAGCTATTTAATTAGTGTCTTTGCACATTCTCAAAGGGCCACCATAAATAATTATTGGGTGTTGTAAACCAACAAAACCATCCAATCCTTCCGGTGTCCTCAAACGTGGCTAGCTGGGAAATCCTCTGCAGATGAGCATGTAACTAGGAAAAACACGGAACTAAATGGCTAATTTTCCATTGCCATGTTTGATTACTGGAGGTTATATATATATATATATTGGCTAGTGGGAATGATTGGGAATATACATAGTTGGCGTATAATCGGAATATGACAATAATCCCTTCCCCCCGAATATGAAACATCCCCCAGAAGCCATATAGAATCTAGCGACCTTCTAAGCGCTCAACACCACCAGGCTCAACGCCCCTCTTTTGGGCGCAACTTGGATCTAACTTTCTGAAAATGGTGGATTTAAACAGCTATAAGGAAGGGTATTGTTTCTGGGATATGGGATCTCTATATGATTGTATATGTATATTGTGTATTTATATAATATCATATATATATATAATATGATATAATATGTATTTATTTATGATTATAGATTAAACAAGAAACGGATACAAAAGGGTTAGTCTCGAAACGGCGTATATCCCCACATTGGATTTTGGCACAAAAAACTGCTGGCGTTTGAAGTCCGCGTTCGTCCCAACCAGGAACACCTTTTTTGGCCGCTGGATAACGCGCGAAAATCGATGATTCGAAAACCGTAACATGGAGGATGAGCGAGGTCAATAGGCAGATCTACAAGCCCCTCAAATTTGCCTTCATTTTCCTCTGGGGTTGAGTGTGGATGTTGATGAATTACCAGGTACTCTAGAGTACCAACGTAAAAATTGATGATGGATTGCAATTAATCTATATACATCGATTTAATTTCAATGATCATCAAACAGTGCTTCACGATCCCCAACAAGAACCAAGCCAAATCCGCTGTCTGTGCTTGAGGGGAGGGAAACCCCAATCTTTACAGATAGAAACCCCCCAACAAAAATGGAGAAGTAAAATCCAACGAAAGTAATTACTGATAACCTGATTCTTCAAAGTGACCTTTTCAACTTGTCTATATGATT
The DNA here is from genome assembly GCA_003297045.1 of Symbiodinium sp. clade C Y103. NCBI lineage: Eukaryota > Dinophyceae > Suessiales > Symbiodiniaceae > Cladocopium > Cladocopium sp. clade C. Next base: position 282,999 of record BGPT01000442.1, on the reverse strand, counting down.
TTCAACCACCAATTCGAGGCCACCTAACCCCAAAAAGGGTCCCTTCACTACCTCAAAAAGGTCACTTTGAAGAACTTGGAAATGATGTTTACATCTTGCTGGGGGTTCACTAATATACCCAAAATAACTTGAAATCCGCTGTTTGATATCATCATCTTGTCATAGCACATCCCCCAAGTTGTCGCAAGACGTTAACACAGCTAGCGCATGCTAGCGCAATCTCAGATCATCCTGCCCGCAGCATCGGCGAAGCGATGCAAGTGATGCAACGTTGTTGGAACTCTGAAGTTGAACCAAGAGAACCCAACAGAACCTGGAAAAACATGGTATTGAACAAAAACACAATAGGGATATGTGATGTACTATCCGTTCATCAAATGTGTAAATTGAAAAATCCCCTACAAATTGGGTGGACCAACAATGGTTACACGCACATCTAAATCTAACTATATACTGACGATATATATCTCACAACCCCACTTCAGGCACGTACTTGTCAGGTTTACTGAGCAGAGCATGTGGGATCCACCTAGACTCAACTGGCGCCTGCCACTCTTACGCTCTCAAGAGCGCCTTCACACCGGCAATGAGCAAAAGGCCTTCCTGGGCGGCGGGCTGTGGGTATGGGTCAATTTTTTGGGCACTGAACATTCCTCAAGTGTACATAAGTGATAATTATATGATATTATACGCATTCTATGTACATATCTATGCATGTAGTTGGAAGTCAGTTATAACCCCCCAATAGCTATCGTCTATAGTTGTATCATGTTGTATCCATCCTAGTCATTGGAGTTATACATACACCAACTGCGCGCTATCCAGGGGGATTTCTCAAAACTTCTTAGGTTTACCACATCTTACCACACCCCCATCTAGCTTGGCCCTGCTTGGCGAGTCTCAAGGCATGCTTGAGCCATCCCATAGATCGCGAAGCCCGTGTTTCGGGCCGCTGTGGCGTTGGTGTAGTCGAAAGCATATTTCACGCGCGAAAAGAAGAAGACGCATGCATTCACAAAGGCTGGGAAAGGGTACCTCCAGCATTTTGAGTCTCTTGGAAAAAAATCCAGATGCAGCTCATGTATCGTAGCAATAAAAGCATCTTAAAGCCGATTTTGATGATTTTTTCCTGCATCGTAGCATCATTTAGGATGCCACCAGTCGACCATTCTCACTCATTGCCGAGACTTGGGACTCACAATTGGCAACTAACTCACTTTCCCAAGTTGGCAATGCAGACTTTCAAGCCTGGGACTTGAAAGGAACATTGGGAACTTGAACTACGACATCTTACAACTGCAAAGTTGGCCAAAACCAGGTTTTTTCTCAGTTTACCCCGTGAACTGTAGAAGTCTGGAGATCTCTTCACAATCAATCCCAGAGTTCTATTTCTCACAGCTTACCTGGGGCGCATCAAAAGCCGGGGCACACGAAGCCAATGGCACAAAGGTAGACCAAATACATCGGCAAATACCTGAGCTCCAGGTGACTCGCGAGTCCACGTGACGACCGTGACACGACCAGCGCGGAAAAAAATTATTGAAAGCACTTGACACAACTAGTGGTTATTGTTGTTCATATTGCTAATATATGCTAATATTGCTAATATTGTCAATATTGTTAATATATATTGTTAATCATTGATGTTATTCAAAGACATCTGATATTTTTCTGGGATGCATTGAAATAGGTGGCTTGACAAGATGCAAAAAAAAAATATTGCCTCGGAATTGACTTGGTTTTGTATACGCCCTCCTGTTTCTTGTGCGAAAGCGGCCATAAGAAGTTTCTTGGTTGCATCTCCATCTTGATTGCTTGTCTGAAGTTGGACCCCCCATGTTCTGCGGACTGAAGTATCATCGTATGATGCTTATGGAGTTCCCTTTCTCTGAATGTAAAATGTTTCATATATCCCAAACCACACTGTATACCGATTCTGATGGTGTTTCAATGTGTTTCATGGTTTTTCGAAATCAACCATGACATTTATGGTGTTCGTTGGGCAAGGTTTGGTCGCCATACATGATGCTGATGATTTGTTTGGTAAACCTGGCACTCTTGGACAGCAAGTTAATCGTCAGATTTGTTGGGCATAATAAAGCCGTGGATTTTTCTCATCACTCCGTTTTCAGACAAACTCAAAATGTATCTCACTAGAAAGCACAACGGTAACCAAAGCTCCCAGATGACAAAAAATTGGCTAAAACCACCAGGATTCAACAGTTTAGCCATTGGTGAAATACCCCCGCTTTCCAAACCATCCAAGATTCAACATTCATGCGGTTGATCCTGTTTACATCCAAACGTTAACTGGCGGTTTGGAATTGTGGGGCCCATAGCGAAATCCCCTTCATAAAACCCACAATTCCCAGGTTTTCACCGTCTTTGCCTCAAAAAACAAACTTGCTTTTTCATGGTGTTCCCATGGGTTTTCCCACCTAATCGCTTGGAATCTCAGGCCCTGAACACAGCCGGAGTGGCTCCATCAAATTCTCAAAGCCTCGCTGGGCTCGGTTCGCCTTCCCCACCATGCCATCCTCTTCCAGGAGGACGTAGGGCAGCTGCTTTCCTCCTGGATGGATTTTGGATTTTGAAGGGACGATTTAAAGGGGGAACCGGGAACCTTCTTACCCAAAAAATGGGGATATATTCCTGAAGATGGTGGTTTTACCAAAAAAACACGATGGCGATTTCCCGCTCCTTCAACGGACTTGATTTTCGTAGTCTTGAAATCTGGTTTTAATGAAAGGTGAAACGGTTGCAGGGAAAATTGACCATCAACTGGGAGGATTGGACCGCGGGGGCCTGAACATTGACAAAGGAGTGGCAGGGAACTCACCGAGTAGCTCCAGTCCATAGCCGAATGTCGCCGAAAAAGACTATAGGTATGTATTTGTGCCCATTGTGTTATCACTAATTATGATTAATTATGTATGTCTTCGAATGGCTATTGTTGGCATCATGTTCACTCCTCGTCTGCAGGCGATAAAATCAAGTCACAAACGCAACTGCCGCAACCGTGGCCATAACCAGGTCCGATTTTTCAGCATGATCACACAGGCGTGCCGCCCAAAAGCGGGGTATACCCGGTATATCTCAGAACTCTCCGGAATTGCCATTCAAATGGTGTTGTCTTCATAATGGAATACCACACTAAATTTGATGCTTGATCATCATTTTCTCATGTTTTCTCAATCAACATGGCCATCCGGGGCACAGCATACTTTCAAACAAACCCACATGACAAGAATGATGATAAATTGGAAGGAGTACCTTCTTTTGGGACAAAGCCACCAGAACCCTCACTGCCCGGCATTCTTAAACCTCTCAGATCTTCTACCTCCGCGGAGTTGTTAGCATAGGCCAAAGAACACCGGGTCTTCTCAATTCTGGGCTTGAAATCCAGGGTCAACGTACCTTGAAATCAAGGAAATTGGGTTTGCCTAAAACTAGGGTACCCCAAAATCCGAAGGATTCATTTTCCCCATTTGAAGGACTGTTTTGGTGTATTCCTATTTTCAGACACACCCAAATCTTGGTGCTTCTGTCAACAAGTTCCTACTGGTGTCGCCAGCATCACCCTCCTCCCGGCGGGTGATTTCGTCCTTCAGGGATAAATACCTTGTGTACCGTGTGATTCGGCAAAGACACCTCAGCTCGGCAACTCAGCTCGATTGAATCCAGTGCTCAGAAGCTGGTCCGAGATTGGTATGAGTCAGGTCATCAGGGGGTCAGAACTATTGCAAAGTTCACATGGCAATGACACTGGACCCTTTTGCCTTTGCTGGCAATTTCGCAAGCAGCAACCTCGCTCCTTTCCGTCGTTCTCCCCAGGAAACGGAGGGCCTACATTGCTACACTGTCTGAAATGGAATATACCCATTGTAGGCCATTTTAGTAAGGAACATAATGATCAATCATCAAATTTGGGGTTGCCCAATTTTCAAATCATCATGTCCTATAATGTTATATATAATAATGGTATCAGTCAGAACAAGTTACCGAAAAACCTGGATGGTTCCGGTCCCCTAAAAGGTCCTGAAATGGTCCATCCGTAGTACCCAACGGGCCAACAAAGGCTTCGACCCCTACTCAAATGAAGCCGTCCTTTTCTTCACGGCATACCTCAGAATATCTGGAAATGTATCATTACGTGGGTTAGTCATAATTGTCCTATCAAAATTGCCATAATTTGGGAGCATTCCCCATTTTCAGACTCATATATCTTCAGGTGTGGAACTTGGGGTCCAAATTGTCCATCTAACTCCAGAGATCGTTGACCAAACACACAGAAGCACCACTACGGCTATCCTCGGCGTGGCACATTGGCGTGGTTGCGCACATAGGAGGCATGTTGGGAGACAATCTGCTTGGTGTAGTAGACTACCAGCAGGGCCAGGTACCTCGATAGCCATCATTCCTAGGGGGCTTCCCAACAGATACAAAGCTCAGATTCTACTAAAATGGTGGTAAATCCAGCCTTTTCCAAATGAATTTGGGGGTTACTATAGTTAGGAAGGAACGAGTCTGAATCCTGGACCGTTGAGAGATAGTTGAGTAGTTCATCCGTTGATAATGATGAGTGCTACAAGTGGAGTTGAACCATGGCACTTCAATGACTGAAATGAGTTGTCACTCTGAGATTTGTCAAGTTGTGTGGATCAAGGCAAGTCCCCCCCTGCCCAGCGTTCCGGTCCGTGGTCTTCAGGTACCCAATAATATCCAATAATATGATATATGTTTTTTTCAGTTTTTTCGTTCTTTTTTCAATCACTTTGAAACTCCCAAAATTCAGGACTTGAATGTTTTCCCCTCCTATGAAATTGCATAGCTAATGCGCTAGCCCCCATTAGGGGCGTACGGCACTCAGTCAGCTCGCCGGTCAGTTCGCCCAGTTGCAACCAACCCAAGTTCAAGGACGCCAAGATGTCAATCTTGGCGTCGTAAGCCTGCGTGAAACTAGGCTGCAGGGTGGGATTTCCATGGAATTCCATGGATTTTCCTGGCCCCTTTGGGGGAAGGTGGAGTGAAATCTTTCAGCAGAACCTACTTGTTTGCTCGAATGTATCAACTTTGATAGGTCGTATACACACACCGTTTGGATCCGTTCGGTTAGATGTGTTACCATGTTTTTCTAGTAAAAACATAGGTCTTGCTGGAGACCGCGGGGTGTTTGTGGTCGCATCACCGGTTTTCTTCGATACCTCACCACATTCTTGGGGTCTTGGGGTCTTGGGGTACCCTCCCTAGTTTTATCAGATTTAGCATCATATCTTTCTGGCAAAACCATAGCATATCCAAGATTCCAGATAGCTTGCAAAAAGCAAGTCACTAGGTCCTGGTGAATCAAAACCAACTTTACCATAGATACCCTCCGGTAATCAAACGTGGCAATTGGAAATCCCCTATAAATGGAGGTTTTAATGAGAAAATCCCCTATAAATGGTGGATTTTCCAGCTCGCCATGTTTGATTACCAGAGGGTAACAAACAAAAACAAACAAACCAAGGGTGACCCAGTACATGGAACCAGCCAACAGCAGTTCTCAGGGCTGGTGGCTCAGTAGTTTCAAGGCGAACATTGAGTGTACTAGTAGCTACAAGCCAACTGAAACCTATCTTGCGGGGACCTTCTTGTGGGAAAGGCGGTCTGCAAACACTCTGGAAACATTGGGGAAATCATCTGTAAACTCATGGTTCGAACCAATATTTATCAATGGAGTCTTCGGAAGGACCGAGGTTTTACTTGCGCTCTCTCTCTCTCTCCCTCTCTCCCTCTCTCTCCCACCACCATTAGGGATTCCACCTGGCGATGTCCAAAGAGGTAGATGGGCCAGGCCAATGCTTGCCCCATGGTCATAGAGACAGCGATGATGATGGGAAAGAAGCTCCTGATGTGGAGGTTTCCTAAAATAGGGGTACCCCCAAATCATCCATTTATAGATGGATTTTCCATTATAAACTTATTATATCTTATTATAAACGATCCATTTTTGGGTACCCCCATTTGTAGGAAACCTCCATGTTGGAAGGGATGGAAAAAAAATCTACAATGTGTTGCTCCCACTCCGAAACGCAAAGTTGCTTGAAATAAGTAGGTTACAGTTACCCCTTGGGTTTAAGATGTTTAAGGTAAGATGTATCGAAAAGTAAGTTAACTGCTGGGTTTAAGCTAGATGTATCAAACTGGTTTCATGGGTTTTAAAAACAACTCATATATGCAACTGCAAGGCAGTCAGTAAATTTGCTGTCATATTATTTACCTATCATTTATCCTGAAGGGAACAAGTCTTGTGAGTTGCTTCAAAAAAAAGTGCAGAAATTAGGTTTCATTGGGGTCGATGATGATCATGAACTGATGGGAAACAACGAATTGATGGAAGAAAAAAAAAACACAAGAAGGGACCCCCAACTAGAGCTGGTTTATAACCGGGCTGACTGTTGGACTTCTGCTGGAATATCTCTACCCTTGGGTGAAACAGGGTGAAACCCAACAACTTGGAAGCCGCTTCCCTACAAGTTTTTGGGTAGGTATCCTTGGGTATGGAAGGTCCGCAGCAAGGGATGGAATCAACGCATGCGAGTCTTTACCAAAAAAAACAAAAAGGACTGCCACAACAAGTGGTCAACTGTACGTGCAAGAGCTTGGCACTTGCAAGCAATTGCTGTCAATTCCGCCCAACTTTCATCAAAGAGATTTGGGATAGAACTCATGATTAGGGATGGTTTATATCCAATTTTCTCTTTAAATCAGACCTATCAGTATCACTATCACTCTACTTCGAGTCGGTTACGCATCACAACCGGTTGTGTTGGTCAACTGGAATCATCCAGGGAATTTTCAAGTGAAGCATGTGGAATGTCATGGCGGCATTCGAAGATTCCCTTAGAAGAAAATGCTTGGCTGGTGCGTTGTAGCAGAAGGCCTCAATACGCAACCTAAGAGTACCCTGCACTAGTCGGTTTACCCAGATTTGAAGGAAAAGGGCTCCTGAACATGACATAGGAAAAGTAAGGCAAAGGATGATCGACCGTCAGAGGTTCAGGGGCAACGGTATCCAATTCTCAGACAAACCTAGACAGTTTACCTGTGAATTTTCGGATTCCGGTGGCCAAGTTCCAGTTTCAAGCCTGGATGAATTTTGGCCACGCGACACTGGCATCTTTTGCTCCTCTTTAATCAAACCATCCTCTCCGCGAGGAATCAAAGGTGCTGCCATTGAAAACCGGTTGCGCACAGCAACGCAAAAGTGCAGCGAAAAATCACACCTCTTGAGCCACCTGAGCTGCAACGGGATCAGCATGAATATGCTGGTGGTTTCAATGGTTTCACTCTGATATGCATGTTCAAATATAGGAACATCATCTCAGGGTTGAAACCCACAACTACCATATATTACCATATATATCCATGTACTACCATGCAATGTAGATTGCCATTGTACCATGACTATGACAGTAAACCCTATGGATAGGTGGCACCGATGAGGCGTTAAATCATCCCAGGGGCCCACTGGCAGCCGCCCTAGCCCCACCTGTCGACATAGACGGCCTCCCGGATGTCATCACACCTGGCCGATGACACTCAGATGGTGAAACACGGACCGTAGAACCGTGGCCTGAATTTATATGTGCACCATGGCCTTGGGGGTCAAGGACGAATTCGGTGTTAGAAGCCCCCCGTCCGACACCTAGCGGGCGCTACTGCGATAGCCGCCCTGCGGGCTTTGCCTGGCCGCCTTGGCACTGCAGCTGCGTTTCTTGCGCTCTGCAAGCCCTGAGCAGGCTTGCATCGCNGCCGCCTTGGCACTGCAGCTGCGTTTCTTGCGCTCTGCAAGCCCTGAGCAGGCTTGCATCGCCTTAGCTCCTTGACTACATCAACCTCGGTGCTTCTCCAACCTCGTTGTGTACTTTGACATCGGGGGACTGTCCTTAGCTGCCTTTCACTGGGCCTCTGGCGGTCTGCACACCTTGGTTACAATATTTTTCATTGACCTTTAACCTCTGGCTTTGCTTTTGGCAATTTGAATTTTCATTGCCTCGCATCCCATTGTGCTCTGGTCTCCCTCGGCTGTATACACCGGGGACGGGTTTTTCTGGTTCTCTGCCATAAACCAGCGGTATACTTTTTTCGGGACAATTTGGACATCCTTGTGTATTTCTTGCTTCGCTGTATTCGGGCTTTTTGCAGGGGCAATTACCCGGTATTCTACGATTCAGGACTTTATGCACAAGCCTTTGTTCAAGTTCCTGGCGGTATTTTGTCTATTTGGCGGTGTTCATCACGACCTTCTCATCCCAGCGGCGTCGTCTGCGAAGACAGCGAGCGGTTGCGAGAAAGGAGTGGTATCTACACNTGTCTATTTGGCGGTGTTCATCACGACCTTCTCATCCCAGCGGCGTCGTCTGCGAAGACAGCGAGCGGTTGCGAGAAAGGAGTGGTATCTACACAGGAAGGGTGTCTGTTGTCTTGGTTTGGAAAGACTCGGACAGATCTACAGAACCCTCGCTGCTCATCACTCTCGAGATCCTGGACTGCTTCGCAGAATCAGTGCAGAGATGGCGAACAGCAACAAGCATCCCTCTTGGAAATGCTCATCATGTCACGTCATCATGAAGGGCAGTTTTCCGAGATGTTGGAAATGTGGACAGGAATGGGAGTACTGCATGGACAGATCGCACGTACCCCAAGAGCATCGGCAACAGCCTTGGACAGCGTATCACCAAGGGCAATCAGAGCAGACAGCTCCACCATGGCAAGGGGGGTCGTGGCAAGAGCAGAAAACTCAGAGCCCAAGGACGAAGTCAAGGCGGCCATCTCAGAGATCCAAACGCAATCAGAATCAGAATCAACATCAAGGGCAACCCAGCAAAGGCAAGGGCAAGGGCGCAGACCCATATGCACAGCTGCCGCCTTCCCATGTTCCGCCAATGCCGCAGATGATGCCAACGATGTTGCCATTTCACCCGCAGAGTGCACCACCTTTCCCGATGATGATGCCGGCCACGGGGTATGGCAAGGGGATGCCACCTCCGCCCACGGCTCCTCCTCCGGGACAGTTTGGTCCACCTGCATCTTCGCCTTCATGGGCACCCAATCTGCAGATGATGCCAACACCTGTTCCTTTTGTCCCGGTGGCAACTGCAGAAGAGGTGGAGGAGCAACAAGCAGAGATGAAAGCCCAACAGAAACTGAATCAACTTCTTGGAGCCATGAAGAAAGAGGGGGATTCCTTGTCTCCGAATCTGCAGTCGATGGCACATCAAATGCAGAAAAAAGACGAGAGAGAGAATACGAAGGGTGTCTGCGACGCAGCTCAACGACTTGGCAAGATGAAGGAGAAGTTGTTAGATGCGGAGCAAGCAAGGGCAACCTATCTCTCTCAGTGGAAAACCTTTCTTCAACAGTCGGTGACCAAGTGGCAGGAATTTTCCACGCAGTTCAATGCCACGGACTCCGCACACCAAGCCGCTATTCGTGCTGCACACTTGGATGTGAGAAAGGCCCAGAAGAAGTTCGATCAGTCAACCAGACGAGATCTAGCCAAGAGTGGCGACTCCAAAGTCGAGGAGATTTCCGACGAAGAGGAGGAACCAGAAATGGATGTCGAAGCTTTGCGAGAAGGGAGTGCGCAGAAGATTCAAGATGGAATGCAAGTGATCGTTTCAAGCTTGGTCGAGCTTTCAGAGTCAGCAGACCAATTGGAGCAGCGTGTCAAGCGACCCAGAAAAGCAAAGGAAGACGAAGCCAAGCCGGAAGGCGAGGTCTCTGGGCCATCTTTTGGCTAGGCCGACATGCCATGACTTCTATGTATGCATGTCAGGGGCCACAAGGACCGCTTGAAGTTGACGTTGAAGCAGTCCGTCTTCACGCCCTTCATGCCATCAACTCCGAGATCACCTTCAAGTCAACTTGGCAGGCAAGAGAAAATGCTATCAACCTTGCAGAGGATGTGGGCTCCCCTTTGATACCGAGTGTTGATGTTTTCTCTTTGCCACTTCGTCATCAGGAGGTCAAGAAAACCGTGCGCTTCTCTGATACAATCCATCTTCATGTTGATGTTGAAGGACACTCTGACTGTTCCACTTTGTCGATCCATCATGACTCTCTATGTGATTGGGATTCGAAACCGTGGAGTTTGCGAAAGACCGCACGATCCTCCACATCTCATCTTTGCTTGTCAGAGCACTGTGCTCGGCCTGTTGATTCTCTTGATGGAGAACCTGATGATCCGCATTTGCTGCCGCCAGATTTTCCCGGTGATCATCATCCAGATCGTGAACGTTTTCGTCATCCTGGACAAGATCGACCTCCTTGGTATGGTGAGCTTTGGGATCTTTTGCAATCAGAAGGCACACAAGCAGAGGATGAGGACAGCCTGGTCATCTTCCTCGACAGCTTTTTCATCCATCATGAGCAACACAGGCACCATGCTGAGGCCCGACCTTTGCGCTTTGACGCACATCATGAAGACTGGGAGCCTGGAATACGTCTTGTATGGGAGGACCTGATCGACCCAACCATGGATCTTACAGTTGTTTGGGTACGCCCGGATCCACCATTTGCACAGTTCCCGGGCACAGTTGGCACAGTCATTGTACAACAAGGAGCTGCACCAGATAGAGTTGCCTGTCTGACCTCAGCCCTGATGCCATTTTCACCGGACTTCCGGAAGATTGTCTCAGCGCATTCTACGGAGCTTGTTCTACATCGGCAGCAGATCATTACATTGGCTGGAGTTGAAGCTGTTTGTCAGCACAGATTGCAATCGGGCTTTGGTGATTGCACCATCCACATTGGGGTTCCGCCCATCCTGGACGCCCAGATTCAGATGCACTCGGGTTTGGGGCTGACCATTTGAGTTCCTGCCCCCTTACATGACTCAGAAGCTGATCACAATTTCTTTTTGCGTGTTCAACGTGAAGCACTTGCTCATCCCAGACATGAATGGCAGACTTCTGATGATACAGACCATCCGGAATCTCATCACCCCTCGGTTGAGCCAGAAGATGTCGAACCTGAAGATGCTGTATCGATGATGGGAAGAAGGCCTGTGGTGGCCTTTCGGGACACTTCCTCATATCCACCATCCTCATCAAATGCTTCCTCGACCTCTGACTCGGATGATGCTTCTGTTGAACATGATTGGAAACAGACCGTCCTTTTCACATTGACAGGAAGTTCCCATTCGACATCACTGCCCTGGGATGACCACGCAGCCATGAGGATCCACATTGCGCAAGCACTACAAATACCCGCAGCTTCTCTGCTGGACCACCACGTAGTGAGTGACCTGCCTTCTGATCTTGCATCGCAAGACCTTCTTTGTGTGCTTCCGCAGCTGCTATCAGAGCCACGGCCCTCTGCATTCCAGTGCTTGGTTTTGCTTGATGTGGAAGTCTATGAAGAAAATGACATTCAGCCCTCAGCGTTTCGAAGATATCCCAGATGGATGCCCACCGTCATCAACTGGATTTCCTTCTTTCGCCTGTTGGGATTTGAGCATCATTGTGTCCGCCGTGAACACCAATGTCGTCTATGGCACAACAATCGTCTTGTTGACCCAGCCGAAACAATACCACTGAGGCTCAATGATGGCGATTACACCAAGATTTTCATTGGCGACCCTGACTGTGGATTTCAAGATCTTGCACATCTGGGTATTTCTGAGGACGCCTTTGATCAGCTCGGTATCCCTGCTGATGCCTTTGACGATGTGAGTATCTTCCAATCTCATTCTATTTCCATTCCTGACACGACACCAGGTCCGCCAAGCAGTGATCGTCCTACAGTTTGTGCATACTCTCTTGATCGCCGATATCTTGAGCATGGAGCAGAGTTGCCAAGATTTGCCGAGCCATCAAGCAGACGACCTTATGCTCCGGCACAACCTACGTCTGAGGATTGGCTTTTGCCAATTGGCATGAACCTCATCGAGTCCCTGACCTCTGGAATGCTTGCTGAAGATGGCATGACTGAATGGATCACATGGTATCTACACTCACATGATCGTGAGTCCAGCGAAGAATCACGTCCCCTTCGTCTTGATGTTGAACAAGAACTTTGGACGAGAGACTTGTGTCTATTGTGGCGTGACCTCTTTCGACTGGGTGTTCCATACCATGTTTATGTCGTTGAGCCATTCCCTCCTCGTGCTGATCATCAAGTACATGCGGGGCATCTCCTACTTGTTCAAGGCGAGCATCCAGGACACGTTCCTGTCTTGATCTCTACAGTTTTTGAATCCCACTACGGCCGGCGACTTTCCTTTTTGGCCAGCTACCTGCCGACCTTTGTGGCGTTCCCTGAGATCACGCACAAGCTTCGACTCTCCCAGATCTGCAGAGTTCGTGACTGCGACATCATCATTGATGGCTTGTCCTTGGATCCTGATGGCTTGGGTCAACTTCAAGCTGGCGATGGTATTCTTGTCAGAGTCACTGCTCGCCATTTAGATGGTACTTCCTTGCTGCAAATGGGATTGGGATCCATCCTGCACAAGACATACAACCAAACTTGGCAGACTCCATTTTCGTCTCTCCCTATTTTACATTGGAAATTGGACTCTGATGATGTTGTTCACTGTCATGTACTGGATGGACATACTACGTCCAATGAGCCGCCTCAGGCTTTCATTCGCCAGCATGGCACAGATGATGTTCCAGTTCTACGTGCAGACCCTTTGTGGGAATTATGGAACCGCCCCAGACTTCGAGCGATCAATGCGCATCGTCAACAGATCATGACCTTTGAAACATGGTACCTACATGGCACAGGTGCTACTACATGCCGTCGATCTCGGTTTGTCGACCTGCCTGAAGAGGTAGACACCTGGATAGACCATTTACGCCAAGCATGGGCGGATCATGTTATTGCGCAGACTCCTCTTGAACTAGCCATCGTTCACCCTGAAGTCTGGCCGGCTAGCAATGGTGGGCACCTCATTCTTCTACAAGATGTTCCTCCAGATGCCAAAGGATGTCTTTTGAGTTCTTATTGGAGCTCACGACGAGGTGCACTCCAAGATCGGTACGCTCAAATCGTTCCCACCATTTTGAGTTTTCCAGCTCTTCTTCATCATTCTGAACTGACGGTACTTTGTGACCATCCTGAGTCGATTGTGGTGCTTTTGTTGGGGATCAAATCTTTGAGCCCACAGCGTTCCTGCCTGTTTTCCACGGTATGCACATTGAGATCTTCATTGAGCATGTGGTCCTGAGTTCGATGATCCACTCTCTCTTGCCTCCAGAGGAAGCAGTTGACATCCCCCACGTGACTCCTCTTGAAGCTGATGCCTTTGTGCAGCCTTTGCTTCGTCGACGCCGTCCTGCTCGAGCGGATCGAGATGATGAACTGGATCAACAACAAGGGCTCTTTCACCAACTTTGGTCCAGAGCACATCTGCGAGAACGAGGACTCCAACAAGAACCTGTCATGTTGTTTGATACATGGTTCCTGAGTGCCTTGAATTTCCCACGATGCTCCATTGCACGATCCATTGCGCTTCCAGCAGACACCAGCGTTTGGCGTGGTCGCCTCATGCGACTTTGGAGAGACAGGCGGCACCCTCACTTTCCAGTTGACATTCATCATGTTCTTCCAGCGCCTCCGAGGCATCCTGGCGACAGACTTGGGGGTCATTTGATCCTCCTTCAACACCCCAGTCCGGAGGAAGCAGGTGTCTTGTTCAGCAACTATCAAGGCCTGGACAGCATGAGTCCCAATGATCGCTTTGCGGAGCTGGTCCCGACCGCATTGACTCTGGCCAGAATTCTTTGGCACAACGACTGGGAGCATCTTTGTGAACAACCAGAAGTCATTTGCCAGGGATTTTACGGCAACCGGGCCATCCCTCCAGACATTGTGTGGCCTGCTGCTCATGGACAGCACATTGAATTGCATATGAGCCGACTTTCAGCCTCTGCCAGCGACTCCATTGATTCCTCTGTGTTGCTCCAAACTGCCGAACCCAAAGCCAGTCCTGAGCCTCAAGATGCTATCGATGTCCCACCACAAGATCGTCATGAATCTAGCTGCTTTAGCTTTAATGCTGCGGCTCGACCTTTTGCACCGAACCTGCCTCTTCTTGCCAGTCAAAGTGAATTTGTCCAGGATCTTCATCAACATTGGTCTGTCACGGCCTTCGCATGGGAAGATGAGGATAGATCCACAAATGTCGTCACATACTTTGCGAATCATTTGATGCCTCAATGGAGATGTGACCAAGGACGCATTGTCAATCTTTCGGAGGATTATTCCCAATGGGAGGAGGTCATCAGTGCAGCGTGGGCTGATCAGACAGCACCAGGTCACACACTCACCTTCTACGTTGTCACGCCCACTCCACCAGGCATCGAACCTGGGGTTGCTGCCTATGTGATTGTGGTTCAGTCTGAGCATGAGCAGCTGGTCACCAGTCTGACCACTGTTTTTGATGCCTCCCGCCACATACAAGGACGTAGTGCCGTTACAACCCACGAACACATCGATGGACCCAGATTGATCGAAGCGCTTGGACTTTCCTTACAATGCTTTGGACCCAATGCACTCTTCACCTGTTGGATCTGGTTCGGGGATCAACCGCTTCCATTGCAACAAAGGATACCAGGCCGCTGTGGATACAGCTTTGTCCTTCAGCTCCAACCTCGACTGTTTTGGCATGATCCTGCACTTTCTTTATTGCAACAACATGTCAAACTACTTTCAGAGCGACCACAACAGCCATGGCCTATGCCAGACAGTGACGACGAGCGCCTAACAGACGGCAGGATGGCTTTTAACCGTCGGCCGTCGTCTCTGTCTGTGGCTGCACAGTCCAGGTAGGAAAGCACTGTGCCCTGCTGCGGATGATTGTGATCTTGGACCAGAGCTTCCTTGCTCTCAAGCTCAGCAGTCTCGCCAATCCGTCTCTCTTGAAACAGCCATTCCGCCGCCATCTTTCGTCCTCCTTGACTTCTCTGAAGTTCGTACTGCCCAGGATCGCATTCTTGGCCTTGATCTTGGTCCCATCTTGCCACGTTCCAGCATTGTCAAGTGGCATGCTGCAACTCTTGAAGCTCTTGAGCCTCTTTCAGATTGGACGTGGGAGGAGGCACTGGGTTTCTCATTCTTTACTGATGGTTCTGCTTTTCAAGATGGCGACTCACGTTGTGCCTCTGCTGCTGTTGTCTTGATTGTCCACACGATGTTTGGAGACCGCTTTGGTGGCTTTCGATGTTTCAATACCAGTAGTGATGGACATGCTCCTCACGCTGAAGCTGCCGCGATGCTGACCGCAACTCTTTGGGCACTTCAGGCCTGCGAAACAGCCTCGCAATGGACTTCGCAATGGACTTCTCCTTGGATTTCCTTTCATTTCGATTGTCTGTTTGCTGGCAACTCTGCCCAGGGATGGTGGCGTTCTATTGCCCACGAGCGCATTCAACATCTGACTCGTGCTTTGGTCCATTGGATTTCCTGTCGCTTTGGTACTATTCCTTCGTGGACACATGTGCCCGCTCATACAGGGCATCCCTGGAACGAAGCTGCTGATGCAGCAGCCTGGGCCGCTGCCTCAGGCTGGATTCCTCAATTTGAGTTTGATGCTTTGCTTCAACTTGTGGGCACTCCTGATCATGCTCCACATTGGCTATGGTTTTTGGAGCTCGCTGAGCAACGTCACCCTATGATTCCAGGCCTGGACAACAATGTCATGCGTGTCAATGCTTCTCAAGCATTCTCCATGATTCCTGCTTGTGACCTTCATCCTTTTGCGCATCGAGCTGAGTTGGCATCACTCCCTTTGCAGACCATTCACTTGACCTTACGATGTGCCACGGCCAATGTTTTGTCATTGTACTCTACACGAAGTGCTTCTGGATCCGGAGCTACGGCTCGACTTGAGTCCTTGCTCCAGGCATTTGACCAAGAACAAGTTCTGGTTATTGGCGCGCAGGAGACTCGTTCGCGCTTGACAGGTCATACAGTATGTCAAGAGTACCACATTCTGTCCTCCTCTGCAACTGATAAAGGTGTCGGTGGTGTTCAACTGTGGATTCGCAAGCAATGGCCCACCTCTGATGGCGCGCTCCACATTGCTTCGCAGCATTTGCGCATTGTGCACTCGACCTCCCAGTCCATGTTGGTGCAGCTCCGTCATCATGACCTTTGTCTTCTCTTTCTGGTTGCGCATGCTCCGGCCTGCCCATCAGCTGAAGAAGCTCATCGTTTTTGGACTACCTTATCCAGTGCTATCCCTTCCTCTTTGCGATCGTGGCCAATGATTGCTTTATTGGATGCCAATGCTCGCCTTGGGTCTTCTGTTTCTGAAGCTGTTGGAC
This sequence comes from Symbiodinium sp. clade C Y103, assembly GCA_003297045.1. Classification (NCBI taxonomy): domain Eukaryota; class Dinophyceae; order Suessiales; family Symbiodiniaceae; genus Cladocopium; species Cladocopium sp. clade C. The sequence goes on along the minus strand of BGPT01000442.1, from coordinate 266,680 downwards.
CTTTTGGCGCTGAGGAAGAGAACTTAGCCGGTGAGTACTTTCACCAATGGCTTCATGATCGCTCGCTTTTTGTTCCACAAACATTTTCCGAGCATCACGCTGGAGATCATGTCACTTGGACTCACAGTTCCGGTCAAGGCGCCCGCTTGGACTTCATTGCCATTGACCAGTCCCTGCGTCATCCAGATGTGCGCACTGGCATTGCTAATGTGGACTTGACCTTGCGCAAGCCAGACCACAATAGTGTTCAAATTGACATTCCGATCGTATGTCGATCTGTGTCACGCAAGTCTTCGCCTTCTACATCTTCTACCAGTTCACCACTTTCAGAGCCACCGTCCATCCCTTGGGCTTGTGATGTTCACACCCATGCAGCTCAGCTTCAATCTTGGTTGCGGTCTACCTTACCTCCCAAGCAGAGAGCCAAGCCTCGCAAGACCCATCTCCAGGATTCCACTTGGCAACTGATTCGTTGCAAACGCTTTCATTGGAATCGTCTCCGACATCTTCGGCGTCTGCTCAGGACTGCTACGTTGCGCGAGCTTTTCCAAGCATGGCGCCTCTCTCCACGACCCAGTGATCCTGATGTTTCTTTGCCTTGGTTTCGTCTCATTGATCGATCCATTGCATTGCATCAATGGCAACATTCTCGACTTTGTGCCCAAGTTGCTCTTCAAGTTCGAGAAGATGATCGGCTCTTTTATGAAGCTCTTGCTGCACAGCAAGGTGCTGTGGCTGCTGATGAAGGTTTGACGGGTCTGTGGAGCCAGATACGCCATCTTCTGCCCAAGGGCATCAAGCGTCGCAAGCACAACATTCGATGTACTGGTCCCAGTGTGGATGAACTCACTGCCCATTACTCCCGACTCGAAGCTGGTCTTGAAGTTCCCTATTCTGATCTCTTGCTCCAATGTCATGATCGACAACAACGAGCACTTGATGAGCTTCCTTTGTCAGTTTCTCTACGTGATCTTCCAACCCGAGTGGAGCTTGAGCAAGTTTGCAAACTGGCCAAACGTGGTCGTGCTCCTGGTCTTGATCAGGTGCCTGCTGAACATTTGCAGTACATGATGGCCCATCATTCCGATGTCTTCTTCCAGCTGTTCTTCAAAGTGTGGCTGTTGTCAGCTGAGCCGGTCCAGTGGAAGGGCGGATTTATTTGCTCAATAGCAAAAAAACATGGTGCCATGACCGCCAGCGGCATGCGTGGGATCATGCTGTTAGATACGCTTGGCAAACTCCACCATGCGCTCCTGCGGCGCCATCTCCTTCCTTGGGCGGCATCAAACAGACTTCCAACTCAATTTGGAGGGTTCAAGGGACAGCAGACGATCTTTGCATCACTTCAGCTTCGAAGTTATGCTCGCTACGTTGCTGCCAAACAGGTTTCGTTAGCAATTGTCTTTATTGACGTACGAAACGCCTTCCACTGTTTGCTGCGCCAGCATGCTTTTGCCACGACCAACACCTTTCCGCCAGTATTGACGCAGCTCCTGATTGCGGAAGGCTTGGATCCTGTTCAATTGCATGCTGACATTCATGCTCATGCCCATCAGTTTGAAGATGCGCCGGCGGCTGTGCAACGTTTGATTCGGGATGCACACCAAGACACTTGGTTCACCTGCCCTGGAACTGATCAATGTTTTGCCACTCATCGAGGATCTCGACCTGGCTCTCCGATTGCAGACCTGGCATGCAATGTGCTCATGACCGCATTGCTACGAAAGCTTCAATTGGCCCTTCATGACCATCCTTGTCTTCTTCGTGCCCACGCCTTCTTGGAATGTGTGTCTCCGACCATCACCTGGGTCGACGATGTTGCTCTGCCTATCCCATGTCTTCATGCTGATGAAGTTGACCAGCTTCTCCGTGACACTATGTCCATCGTTCATCGAACGTTTGAGCATTTTGGCCTGCGCCTCAACAGTGCGGCAGGCAAGACGGAAGCCATCGTTCAATATCGAGGACCTGGTGCTCCTGACCTCCGTCGTTCTCGTTTTGTCGACAATTTTGGACGTCTTGACATCCCTGGTCATGATGATCTTCGGATTGTGCCACATTACGTTCATCTTGGGATTGTCATTGCCCAGAGCTGTGATATGCAACAAGATCTCCATGTCAAATTGGGCAAGGCTTCGGCAGCATTTAGGACCATGAGCAAAACCATCTTTTTCAATCGCCGCTTGCGTGTTCCCCTCCGTCTGAAACTGTTGGATACGTTGATCCTTCCCATCATTTTCTACGGCAGTGGCAGCTGGCCCCTTTTGACTGCCAGTCAGTATCGAACCCTGTCTTCTGCTATTACGACTTGGCAGCGCAAGATTGTCGGCGTGGGTTATTGGACCGACACCAACATTTCTGACGCCGCCTTTCGAGCTACTTGGCGTATTCCTTCTTTGTCAGTTCGCCTTGCCAAACATCGCCTGCTCTTCTTTTTGCAGCTTCATCGTCAAGGGCCGGCTTCGACCTGGGACATGGTGCTTGCTGAGGATGAGTTTTGCAAATCCTCGTGGCTTGATGCTGTTCGACATGCTCTACGTTGGTTTGCTGGCCTTGTGCCCGAGCTTCCTCTCCAAGATTGGACGCGTGAGGAACTACTGACCTGGGGTGCGCAGGCTCCTGCTTCAATGTCTACACAGATTCGACGGGCTGTTGCTCGCTTTTTGACCCAGGAGGAGACCATTCATCATGTTGCCAAGATGCATCAAGAGATCAAATCTCTCTGCCAACAGCATGGAGTGACGTTTGATGACTATCAGAAAGTTTCTTCTTGTTTGCCGGATTCCTTCCCGTGCAATCAATGTCCTCGCATCTTCTCCACGGTTCAGGGCTTGAACGCTCATGCCTGGAAAGCTCATGGTCAAATTTCCTCTGAGCGGCGCTATGTCTACTCGGGCGTTTGTGAGAGCTGTCGACGATGCTTCTGGACTTCTCAACGGCTCCAACAACACCTGCGGTATTCGCGCAAGAAACCTGATGGATGTTATTGGTGGCTGGTTCAACATATGGATCCTCTTGATGCTCCGCTACCAGTACGGATGCCTGATGTGCATCATGGCCAATTTCGCCTACCGTGGACTTCTGCAGCTGGCCCCATTCAGGACGTCATCCCCACCAAGTGGATGCGAGACCATGACCATGCATGGCGACTTTGGAAACAAGCGTGGCTTGACGAGGGGCTTCCTGATGATCTCTCCGAGTCTCTATGCAACGATGTTCATCGTGGTCTTTGCATTGCCACGACTTCTTGGTGTGATACTCCTGACCACGATCTCTCGTGGGCGTGGTGTGAAGTCATTGAACAATATGCTGCTTCTGCTGATTCTGTCCATCTACAGGCGATGTGGGCTTTTGCTCTCTGGGGACGACAAGGTATGTATGACCTCATTGATGCAATTGATGACGTGGACCACAAGCTGCACATCGAGGAGAAGTACCTTGAGCTTGCCTCGGACCTCCCTCTCACTGCTTTGTTGGATCGTCTTGATCGCCTACAACGTGCCATTCCTCCTGATCCAGAATGTCCTCCTCCCCCTGTTCCTGCTCCAGATCATCGTGCCCAAGTTCCTCTTGAGCCTTTCTCTGGTGCCTATGATCATGCCGACGAACTCCTAGGACCGGTCACTAACCCTGAGGTGTTAAGCTGGCCTGCTCAAACCGGCATTCCAGTTTGCGAGTTGGAAGATGGCCGCCGTGTTTTGATCATTCTCCATTTGTTTTCTGGAAGACGTCGCGAGGGAGATTGCCATGACTGGGCTGAGCGCTTGATCTCGCAATTCTTTCCGGACTATGGCGTCATGATGCTGTCCATTGATACAGCCGTTGGTGGCGAACATTGCAACCTTCTTGATGGTCCTGGTCTGAGCTCCTTGCACCGTTTGGTGGCGGCTGGATTGGTTTCAGGCGTTCTTTCCGGCCCGCCGTGTGAGACATGGAGTGCCGCTAGACATTTGGAACCACCTGCTCCCCTCCGTGTTCGCTGGCCTCGACCTTTGCGTTCAGCTGCACGTGCATGGGGTCTTCCTCATCTTACTCATCGTGAGCTACGTCAGGTTGCGACTGGCAGTGCACTGATGATGTCCAATGTGAAGATCGAGATTCATGTTGTTCTACTTGGTGGTGCTGCCATCCAAGAACATCCTGAGATTCCTGAGAACGAGGCATACGCCAGCGTTTGGCGAACTCCTTTGCAGTCTCGCTTGTGCAAGGCAGCGCCCGGCCATCAACGCTTGCACATCCAACAATGGCGCTATGGAGCTCAGGCTGTGAAACCTACTTTGTTGCGCCTGATGGGGCTTCCTCCTTCTGCTGCAGTCTTGCATGGGCAGGCTGTTCCTGGACTTTCTCGACCTGATCATCATCTATCCGGTGTTGATGTGCGCACCGGTCAATTCAAGACTGCCAGTGCGAAGGAATATCCGTCCGACCTTTGTAAAGCTATGGTCTACACGTTATTCCATGGCCTGGCTCGGCGTCGCAGAGCCGAAGGGCTCCAGCTGCGCTTTTTGTCCTTGCTCGGAGAGCAGGACCGAACTTGGCTGGGCTGTGTTCAGCACCTCGCTGCAACCAGCTTTTCCAGCGAGTTCCTGCCCGACTACCAGCCACAGAGCCGGTAAGTCCCTTTTTTATTTGCTTTTGTCGAGCTTTGCAAGTCAGCACAGAGATCTCTCTTTCCGCTGTTGAATGAAAAAAAAAAAAACATGGCCTAAAGATGGGATTTATATAGATTTATGATTAATGAATCTGAATGATATAAAATGATATAGTAAATGGTTTATGGTCATCCATTCCATGGGAATCCTGGATGATGACTGTTTGGTATATATAAATCCCTATGAAAATCGATGGATGACCATCCTGAAGATGGGCAAATTGACATCTTTTGACCATGGCACATCTGGGCCCCAAATTTCCACTCACAATGATGTGGGGTGGCCCGAGTCAAATCGATTTCAAGCGCGCAAAAACATGATTGGGTTCAGCCCCACCCTTGATGTTGTCACCACTCAAAGGGAGTTCAAGAATCTAAATGGAATTGTCTGAAAATGTGGTACCCCCAAATGGCCATCTGGATAGGGAGAATGTTGATTGATGCTGATTGACCGTGGGATTGAGGTGTATCCAATTCTAATTTTCAGACGAACCCGCAGATTTATGTGGTGAATGAATAACATGATTAATCACAACAAAATAATTTCACGTCTGTAGTATGGAGCATATTTAACCATTCATCCTTTGGTGTGATCTATTGGACTGGGAAAGTACACCATGGACTGTGAACTGCAGGTGCAGTCCGGATATTCTTGGAGACGGTCCGGATTTTTGCATCTGGCGTTCCAGGAGGCCGAACTGCTGAGGATTTGTCAGTATGGGTCTAGATTTGGTACTCCCGAAAACTCAAATCTCTGGTTCCTTGGGCCCCAACTTTTTGGGGCCCAACCGTTCAACCTGTCCCTGAGTCACCAGGCTGTATGAAGCCGTAATTCTCACCTTTTCTCACCACCACCCCATGGAGGCGTTTGCCTCTGCCCTCAGCAAGCGGTGCGGGGGGAGTTTGGGTTGACAAAAAAAACTGATTCCCCGGTTGAGGATGATTTTTGTGAGGGGATGGCTCAAAATTCTATCCTGAGCAGATTCCGAAAACGGATGTCTTGCTTTTGAAGATGTCGAGAAATCGCCAACATCACTGGTCGCCGAAAAAGATCATCAAGTTTGACCCGAAGCCTCCTCTTCCACGGCGAAACCAATATCTTATGTGAACTTGAGCTGGGAATTTCATGAATTTCAGATCTTCCCAGATTCATGTTCTGCATGAACTACTTCATGCCCTGCCCAGAGAACCAAAGTAAAACTTGCCCAAATGTCTAACTCTTGGAAGGAAGCGAAAAGCCAAAAGTTGGGTTTGTACATGGGATACCCCAAAATCTGGTGAAACATCATTTGTTTCCCTGGCCATAAAATGTGGTATCCCCATGTATCACCCCTTCTTGGAGAAATCCATTGCACAATCCCCAATTCGGTGACCCCCTCAGAGTAGATGGTGATGATTTGTCAGTGTTTTTACGGCTGTCGGTGGTTGAGAATTTCATAAGCCCAGAAGTAAGTCCTTCATTCAAAACAAAACGTGATTGAGGGGGTCACCTTTGGCAGGGTTTTATGAATCCCCCTGATGTTCAAACAGGATCTTGGAAAAATCATGCAAAGCCACAAGATGATGAGCTCTCCCCAACAGGTTCTGAAAAAACCAAGAAATGATTTCTGTCCAACCCCACTGGGGGTCCCTGACCGATCGGCCTGCAAATCAGGATCAGCGGGCGAAAGCAAATTCACCAATGGCAACCCCTTGTGGCTATGATGTGCCTCTTATTAACAGGTTGAAGCAAAACCGGTGGAACATGGCTGTTTTCGACATGCTAAGACCTCTAGGCAGAACAGTTTTGGGCACAGATTTCAGGCCACAGGGAGACGGTATCAAACGCAAGAACGAGATACAGCTGATCATATGATCAAAAATCTACAGAAACCCAACAATTACATTTGATAGCCAGCCACTTTGGGATGAGTGAGTCCAGCAAGTCTGAACTCGACATGTTTCGGGCATCTTGGAAATTCACAAGCAACGAAGTGGAACCAGCATGTATGGTGAATCAAGTGGCCAGACGCTATAACCCCCATCTATTGGGTTTGTCTGAAAAACGGGTAGTTACCCCAAAATCTCAGGCATCATTTCCCGTTTCCGATGGTAAAGTCCACACGCTGGATGTTTGAACTCCCATTTTAACGTTGGAGAAATCCGTTGAAATCCAATCATTGATGGTTCAAAACCCTATCAAAGTTAAGTCCAAATCAACATCCATCCCTTTCTTTGGTACTTACCCTCTGGTTATTCATACAACAGAGCTATGGAAAAACTTATCTGAGAGGTAAGTCATCATAAATCATCTACCAAGGGGCCATTTCCCATAGCTATATTCGACAACCGGAGGATATATCCCATTCAGTGCATCAAGTGGATCATAGTCCCATTAAATCCCATTAAATCACATTAAACCCCATTAAACCCCATTAAACCCCATTAAACCCCATTAAATCCCATTGAACAACAATTAAACACCCATTAAATAATTCTGAATACCCATTATAACCAATGGGTAAATCAGGTAAATCTATGTAAATCCCTGTTGTCATACGGACCACAGCACCCTGGCCTTCAGTTGAACCCCGGGCACCACCTGAAGTCTCGCCCTGCGGAACTAGCAGGGGACGCTCACAGGAAGAACCCCCAGGGATGTTGTTAGAATACTATATGTTTATAAACCCATCTAGCCAATACTATATGATACTATATGAATATATGTGTTTAGAAAATATATGCAAATATATGGAACTATGGTATTTTCCAGGTGAGTTTATAACCCCCATCTAATATAGATAAGCCCACCAAGACCAGACCTAACAAGAGATTTCAACTAGCTTGACTATCGTTTGGAGGCCGGTTCCTGCGGGAAACCATGGTTGTAGTGGCCACATATGAGGGTGAATCCAACATAAACATTTCCCTTGAACCAATTCTAGGACCTTCTGGTTAGGCAGTTTCAAGTCCCCTGAAAAAACAAAAAGATTGCTCATTTGGGGTCGTCATTAGATTTTTTGTATAAAAATAGGGCAAGTTAAAACAAGTGTATTGTATTTCCATTTATGAGTGCCATTTCTGCATCAGCATCTAATTTCTATGATGGAAAAAACCAAGATGGCAAGCCAGAGAAGCCCCTAAGTTGAGTGCTATGGCTGTCGAATTCAAAGCTGGATTTGCAGCCAATTTCAAATAACCGGACGTGCATCCCAGTTGGCAAGTGGGTGCCAACCATATGAAATAACCCAAGTATATATGGAATATCGACGCTTCCAAAGTCCAGTCAGTAAGTAGGTAGTACCAAATAACCAATATGATACATAGTGTATATGTATATATATGGTACCCCCCCAAAAAAACCTATGTTTCTTCATTTTTCATTGGTATTTACAGTGTTTTAGGCATATGTTGAGGGAATATGTTTTAAATGTTTGTTTAGAACCATAGTCTGCTTCACCTCATTGTCTGGTTCAAATGGTAACTCTTTGGGGAAAGGCCCCATGGAGAAAATTCAAAAAAAAACAAAAAAACAANATTGTCTGGTTCAAATGGTAACTCTTTGGGGAAAGGCCCCATGGAGAAAATTCAAAAAAAAACAAAAAAACAATACTTAAATACTCTTTGGAGAGGAGCACTATAGAGAAAATCTAAAAAAAACAAAAAAACCTTGAAAAAACAAAAAAAACACAAAAACCAACAAAAACAATATTTGGGGACTCTTTGGGAAGAGGCCCCATGGAGAAAACTTAAAAAACCAAAAAAACCTCGAGAAAACCAAAAAAACAAAAAAAAACAAAAAAAAACAATATTTGGGAACTCTTGGCTGGACCCCCCTATCCACCAAGACCTCTGGAAAATTGGTTTTTTTGTTTTTTTTGGTTTTCTCGAGGTTTTTGGCCTGTTTGGCAGAAAACCAAAAAAACCTCGAGAAAACCAAAAAAAAAAAAAATATTTGGGAACTCTTGGCTGGACCCCCCTATCCACCAAGACCTCTGGAAAATTGGCTTTTTTGTTTTTTTTGTTTTTTTTGGTTTTCTCGAGGTTTTTTTGGTTTTCTCCATGGGGCCCCTCCCCAAAGAGTCTCCAAATATTGGTCTTGTAGGTNTTTTTTTGGTTTTCTCGAGGTTTTTTTGGTTTTCTCCATGGGGCCCCTCCCCAAAGAGTCTCCAAATATTGGTCTTGTAGGTGTTTTGTTTTTTTTTTTTCTTCTTGAGTTTTTTTTGTTTTTTTTGTTTTCTCCATGGGGCCTCTCTCCAAAGAGTCTCCAATTATGTTTTTTTTTGTTTTCTCGATGTTTTCTTGGTTTTAAACTGTCCAAGCACCAGAACCTCTGGAAAATTGTTTTCTTTCTTTTTCTTCTTATTGATTGCTATTGTTTCCTCGGTCTTTTTTAGTTTTGCCGTTTGACAGCCGGACCTGTTCATGATTCGCAGCCGTTTAGCTTCAATACTTAGCCTCCTTTGTTTTTTGCAGCCAAAGGTATGTTAAGTGGTATTTGAAAGGTATATCAAAGGAGTATTAGACGGTATTTAAAAGCTATATTAGAGGCGTATTGAATATATGNAAATAGATTAAAGGTATATTGACAATATCGCATGGCCAAAAAAACGATATGTTAAAGGTATATTTAATGTATCTTAAATTGTATGTTAAAGGTGCATTAGAGGTATTTCACAGGTATATGACAGGTAAATTCAAGGTATATTAAATGGTATATTAAGGTATATTGCAGGTCTATTACAGATATATTCAAGGCATATTACATAGTATATTAAAGGTATATGAATGGTAAATTACAAGTATATTTAAGGCATACTCATGTAATATTAGACGGCATATTGGAGGTATGTGAAATGGTATATGAAAGGAATATAACATGGTAAATANGGTAAATTACAAGTATATTTAAGGCATACTCATGTAATATTAGACGGCATATTGGAGGTATGTGAAATGGTATATGAAAGGAATATAACATGGTAAATATTATGCACATTAAAGGTTTACTAAAGACATATTATGATATATTAAATGGTATATTGAAGGGT